>JAQQSK010007032.1:0-14153 GCA_028658325.1 Potorous gilbertii
CATTCTCCAGAATGGTTGGATGATCTCACAGCTCCACCAACAATGAATTAGTGTTCCAACTCTCCCACATCCTCTCCAGCATTTATCATTTTCTTGTTCTGACACATTTGCCAATCTTATAGGTGTGAAGAATGGAAGTTCTTATCCTAGGGCCTGTGAACTTAGATAGACAGACAAACAGAAAGATAGATATTATATAGCTGTGTAATTATATTTGAGTGGAATTAGTTTCCTTTGTAATACTATATATTTTATGTTATATATTTAAAACTTATTCTGAGAAGCAATTCCATAGGATTCATCAAACAGTTAAAGGGTTCCATGATACAAAGAAAAATAAAGAAGTCTTATCCTAGGGAATCTAACTAAAGAAAGTAATAGGATTATATAGATTTAGAGGTAGAGTGTGTCCACATGTTCTTAATGTAAGGTTCATGGATTATTTCCCCCAGTTCCCCAACCTGGGGCATATGGACAGATTTTGAGATATCCATGAACTTTGGATAGGAACATAAACTTATATTTCCATTTTCACTAATCTATAAGTAAAGTGTAGGACTTCAACTATGAATTCAAGCAACAAATCATAGGCTTTGCCACACTACCAGAGGGATCTAAGGCAAAAAAGATTAAGAACTTCTGATCTAGATCAAACTTCTCATTTTACAGATATGAAAGTGGAAATCTAGAAAGGCAGCGTAACATGCCTAAGATCATATAATCATTAAGTTTAAGAACCAGGATTGGAACTTAGTAACTTTAACTCCAGCCTAGTGTTCTTTTCCCTACACTATGCTGGCTTAATAATTTATCTTCAAGCAACTAGTAGATACTAAATTTCTTCCTCCATAATGTAATAAATTACAGTGATCCTTCTTTTCAGGTAGAGGCAAACTTAAGTTACACAAATACTCAATGATCAGTAGAAATGTGGGGTTTTCCTACATGCAAATGAATGTTTTCCACAATTTCCTTAAGTCCACTCTACATTTTGAATATGAACATCCAGTTTAAAGGTCAGATCTGCTGACTGCCTAACTCAACATCATTTACCAATAGTTTCCAATTCCTAGATTTGTTCACTTGTTCATTGAATGAATTCTAAAAGACAGGGTAACACTTTCATATTGTTAAGATGTTTCTTAATTAAATACGAAGTAGCAATGAATATTCAACTGAATAAAAAAGTAGTGGAAGAGGATTCTGGGAAGATGGCAGAGTAGGTGAGAAAATTCCAACTCTGTAGATTTCTCCAATAAATAAGACAAAATAAGGCCTCAGGGTGAGTGTAGAGCTGTAAAAATAAACAAGAGTTGGAGCCGATCAGTAGTCCTCTTGAGAAAACTGATCTGGATAACAGATCAAGAAGGAAAAAACATAAGAATAACCAGACTACTTGAAAGCTACAATAACAAAAAAGAATCTTTATACAACATTACAAGAATTATTAAGGAAAATTGACCTGAAGTGTTAGAGCAAGAAGGTAAAATAGAAATAGAAGAAAAGTACACTGATCACCATCTGAAAGAGATCCTATGAGGGAAACCTACAGGAATATCATAGTCAAACTCCAAAACCCCCAGTTCAAGGAAAAAATATTACAAGTATCAAGAAAAAAACAATTCAAATATGGCAGAGCCACAATGAGAGTCACATAAGACCTAGCAATGACAACACTCTAGCAATGACAACACTAAAGGACTACAGGTCTTGGAATACTTCATGTCAGAGAGCAAGAGAACTGGATTATGGTCAAAAATATCATATTCCAGCAAAGTTAAGCATAATCCTAAATGAAAAAAAAGATATTCACCGAATTTTCAGACTCTTAGGATTTATTGCAAAATGACCTGAATTTAATAGAAAATTTGTTATAAAAGACCCAAGAGAAATATGGTAAACATCAAAGACTAATAACAAGGGACTCAATGAGGATAGACTACTTTTTATATGAGGAAAATGTAAAGAGCATCTCTAAGATTATAATCAGTAATTGGGTAGTTTGAAAGAAAGATTGGGGTAGAGCTAAGTATGATGTGAATTTTAAAAAATAACACCACCTAGGAAAAGGTAAAAAGAGTAACTATACAAATGAGGTACAAGAGGAAGAATTAACATAAAGGAATTAGATGGGGGAGGAAGGCTGGAAGTTCTAGAACCCTACTCTTTTTGGGAATGAGTTAAAGAGGAAACAATACATATATATCTGGAAGGGTATAAAAATCTAAATTCAGAAAGAGATAAAAAGCTAAGGGGATAGGAATGGGGAAGAGATTATTTTTAGAAGGGACACTAGCCACATTAGATCTAGGTTAACGAGAGAAAAAAAAAAAATATATATATATATATATATATATATATATATATCTAAAAGGGAATAAAAGTCTTTTAAATTTATAAAGAAATAAGAGGGTGAGAAAATAGGGTAAGGGTGGGGTATAGAAGGGTGTTTAGATGAACAGGAATGGCATAAAGAAGGAAGAACATATATATATTTGGAAGGCTATAAAAGTCTTCTGAATTCAGAAAGATAAATGAGGGAGAGAGGAAAGAGCGTGTGTGGAGGGAAATATAAGAGGGATCCTTGGACAGGCAGTAGGTTAAATGATAGGAAAGCAAGGTAGCAGGTAAAAGTAAAGTAGAGGAGTTGGGAGGGATAGGAAATAAGTGACACACTCAAACATAAAGATCAGGAGTAGAATTTATTAGGGGGAAAAAATTAGGGGTAGTAATCATGGTCCCAGATAAAGTTAAAGCTAAAATAGCTTTAATTTAATTGAAAGAGAAAAATAGGGATACTACACTATATATCAGCCATATAAATCAATATTGTTTCAGGCTGTTTAAAATAACAAGATAGTATAAAGTTGGAAGATTGCTGTGGTGTAGGAATGATGAGTTGATGAATTTAGAAAAATATATATATGTGTATATACACAAACATATATGTACATATATATCCATACATATATACATACATAAACACATATTCAAGTTGAATTATAGACTTGAGGCTGGGGGGACGGAAAAAGGACATAATAAAAAACAAAACCAAGGAAATAAAGATGGACAGCTCTGAACACAATGTGTAGTATTTATTATATAGGCATTCTTGAAATGGAAATTTATTGCTTTATATTTTGAGTCCTCTCATGTTCTGCTATGCAGGTGACAATTTTTTCTTTTCTTATTTTTATTTAAATTTAAAATAAGAAAATATAAAGTCAAGAAAAGAAAAGAAAAATGGCAGTGATACTGTACTTTAAAAATTTAATCAGTTCCCATGTACAGCTAGTACATGTTAGAGGCAGAACTTATACCAAGTCTTCCTGACTCCAGTTATGCCTTTTATGCATTAAGCCATGCTGCGTTACCATTTTTTCTTCTTTCTCCTCTAATGAGGATCAAGAGACCTAATTTAGATAGTTCAGTACTTTAAGAGACTCGTAATTTCAACAGTGTAGGTATTTTCTCCATGATGTAACTCACAACCCCTTCATTTCCCTGCTATGGTTATCATGCTTTGCTGTGGCCAAAAAAAATTGATTACTGGGCAATTACTTTGTGTTAATGAGTTTCTCTGAACTTAGGTAGGCTGGTCCATGGGGAATAGAATAGAATTTGTTGTTGTGGTGTTACAGCCATTCCAGCTTTGTAGGAACTTTCAGAGGTTATATAGACACTTGGGGCTGCTGTAGACATTGATAACCTAGATCCTCCTGTCCAGTTATGATTTTTTAAAGTTACTTAAACTCTGAGAGACTCAGTTTCCTAATCAATAAAATGGAGATGATAAGTATGTCCGCCTTTCTAAATTATTACAAGGAAAGTGCTATTTAAACCTTAGATCTCACATATTACCTTTTCCTTGTATTCAACTTTCTAGTTTATGTAATGCTATGCATTATAGTTATCTGTGTTTATGTCATCTCACAAATAGGCTACAAATCACAATCCACTTGTACTCTCAGGAGTGAATGATTTTTTATTTAAATTTAAACGTTTTATTTTCTCCGTTTTCTACTATGGTGTTCTCTACATGCTGTAGAAGCTCGAATTAAATTAAATCCAGTCACCACTAAAAAGTAGGAGGCATCATGGAATAGCTTTTGTGTATCTTAATAATTAATTCAGAGGAATTGTGAGAGTAAAGAATGATGAATAGGTCTAGGAGTCAGATAGACTAGGATCCTCATTAGAGGAGAAAGAAGAAGAAATGGTAAGGCAGCATGGTTCAGTGCATAAAAGGCATAACTTGTATTCTGACTCTGGACGCATCATTTAACTGCTCAAGTAATCTCTAAGTTGTAGAATTAGATCTCATATGCATGGATAGAGGTAGTTTCTTCTTTAGGAATTCTATATAACACAGAAACTGTTTCCTCCCCTTCTTCCCCAGAGAATTGTTTCCTTTCCTGCCTGACTCTTGAATATATGACCCAGAAATCTCCAAGGTACTATCACTAGAACACAGATTCTGGTAGACCCTACTAACCTGGAGAGGCTTTGTGCATAGTTCTGATAATGGACCGTATAACATTTCTAAAGATGAGCCTAGCCAACTTCAGATAGCCTCATCCCCAGATTAATGGGAAAGTAATAAACTTGCCATCCAGCCAGCCAGGGGACCTCTCAAAGATGCTCTGTGTTATAGAAAAGTTGCACACTGACAAAAAATAGACTTAAAAATTCCAAATCTTAAAGAGTACTAAATATTTACATATGACTTTAATTTGTTGGCATAATAAAGCATGGCATGGTCCAGAGACCTGGGTTTGGATTCTGTCCCTGATGTCTACTACCTTAATGACCTAACAGAAAGCACTTATACTCCCTGGACCTCCATATGAGTATGAAAGAATAGAAAAGATATACAAGGGACTCTGATAGTCCAATTTGTCTTGAGGAGAACAGTGTTAAATATAACAACTGGAAGGAAATGTATGGAACTACTGAAAGTTTTTAATAAAATTATTAACTAGCATTTGTATGGAAGTTTAAGCTTTGCAAGGCTTAAAGATGTTTTCATTTTACAAATATTATTTTGAACACCAGAGTGACATGATTACAAGCCAGGCTGGGCATGAGGAAGATCATTCTGACAACAGTATAATGTCATCCAGATACTGCTCTAGGTCCTGGGGAAACAAAGAAAAGGATTAAGGCTTTCTTTCATTAAGGAGCTCATATCTTAATGAGGGAGACAAAATGTACATATATAGGCATATGTGAAGCATACAAAATGGAGATGAGGTAACCTTGATAGGAAGCATTAGCAGTAAGAGAAACCAGGAAAGATCTCATGTTGAAGATAATGTTTGACCTGAGTCTTAAAAAAAATCATGGATTCTAAATGATAGAAGTGAAGAAGTGCCTTTCAAACATGGTGGCCAGCTAGGATGGGATGGAGATGGACTGGATGGTAAGACCAGTTTGTTTGGCTTGTGAGAGAGTGTGTGGAAGGGAGCCATGTGAAATCAAATTGGAAAGATTACAAAAAAAGTTTACAATGAAAAACAAAGATTTTCTCTGTAAAATATGAGACAAGGCCTTCAGCTGAGAGGGAAGGGGGAGGATACACTGTGGGAGACTTGAGGAGAGAAGAAAAGGTTTGGAATGACCCCTATGGGAAACAGAATAATTCATCAGGGAGGAATAAAAGGTTTATCATGTTTCACTGAATCTCTAGTTGATAGCATCCATGTGAAATGGATGCAAGCAGCATGATTTTGTGACTTCTTTCAGTTCCGTTCAGCATCATAGGAGTAGGACCACATGAGGTAGTAGTGTGGATAATCTAGAGTTGGGGTTTGGAAATGTGGTAGTGCCTATAGGACCAATAAGCAGGGAATTGAGAGGAAATGCTAGTACAGAGAAGAACTGGGTCACTATAGGGTCAAATTTGAGAAGAAGGGAGAGTGTAGTCAAAGCAGAATTGAGGGCCTGGAAAAGTACTGAGAAATAAAGGGATGGGAGGCCATGGTGAGGATGAAGAATAGGCTTGGAAGGAGTAAAAATTGGAAGAGATGGCATGATGATATATTATGATGATTTAAAGGAATTTCAATCATGGAAGAACTCTTGAGAATGATGGAAAGATTAGAGGCATGGCCACCTCTGTGTGTAATTAAGGTAGAATGGAAAAGTATGCCAAGAAAATTGAGTAGATTGAGGAAATTGGGATATTAGGACATTTGAGGTAACATCTATACCTTGGAGAAGATTTGTGGTGGAGAGGGGATTATTACAATATTTTAAGTGTGTATTAATGAAGGACTGTCCTATAAGCACACAAGAGTGCTTAGAAATACTATGAGTAAAATGTGATACCAAAGAGGTACTTTCTTATTTACAAGGTCTTTATATTAAAGCAAAGGTTTCCCTCAAGAAGAGAACCAACAAGAGGACTTTTCTAAATTCTATGGCTAAATCCATACCTATGGTAACAGTGTTGTCTCTTGTAGTACACTGACTGTAATATCATCTTGGCAGTCTACACTTAGGAACTGTATTATTAGGGAGACAATTTTTAAGTGGGGTCCTTCTGGTATCTCCCCCCCAAATAAACAAACAAACAAAACTTCTGGATAATCATCGCATTGTCTACTCTAGGGCATAGTAGGTTGCTTGGCACATGGTAGGTGGTCAGTAGATGTTTATGGACTGATTGACCAACTACCAAGGTCTGCACTCACAACAAGGCGTCTTTATCCTATCCCTTTGCCATACTTCTGGAAGTTAGTGGTTTTGAACTGCAAAAGGGTCAGACTAGCCAGTGATGTTAAAAGAAGCCAATCTTTATTCAGGGTACATTTTCCTTTGTAGGAAGAAAAGCTGAGATTTAGGGAAATAATTGAAAGCAAGAACAAGAGAAAGTTGTAACCAGGACATTCATAGACAGTTCTAAAACCAAGGAAAGAATAAAACTAAACAACTTTCTCAGCCTTGACACAATGGTCTTCAGACTATAGCAGGAAGTAGAATAGGGCTCAACAATGGTATTATAAAGTGGATACTCTGATTTTGATGGATTCTACTTCAGCTATATAGTCATACCATCTAGTCTGTATAGGAGGTGGATGGTGTCCTCACTCTTCTACTAAGAAAGCTGAGCAAAACCCCTCTGCCACACACATCTGGGTCAGGGTTCAACACATTCCAAAACTAGTGCCTTAGAATGAGGTCACATTTTAGTAAATACTTAGGTAGCTTCAAATACTATGATAATTCACACTCTTGAGCAACCTAAAAGAGATCACCACCTAGGATTTTATGTCCTATGAATAAAATAGGCAAGGATTTTGGGTTTCACAGTGAGGGGTCACTTCTCTCTCTTAGGCACATGTGATTGTTTTACTACCTGCTATGTCACAGGAAAAAAGTTACTAGTGTAGTGTGTTCATCTTTCATTGCCAAAGAAGAACATACCATCAGAGAAATGATGACATGACTTGCACTTGACTTGTTTTTGAGTGAGGGAGGGCTGTGCAGGTTACCAGCCTCACTTCTTCTCCAGGGCCATCTGAATCCAGGATGACTGGAGATGCCCTAGGATGAGGCAATTAGGGTTAAGTGACTTGCCCAAGGACACACAGCTAGTGAGGGTCAAGTGTCTGAGGTGAGATTTGAACTCAGGTAATTCTGACTCCTGCTCTATCCACTGCACCACCTAGCTGCCCACAGAAGGAAGTTACTAGGAACTAGCCTACAAGAATCCTGTGCTTTGACATAAAACATGGAAATCTATATATATAGGAAATTCTGGCAATGTAAGGTCCCAATAAAGGGAGCTAGAGAAAGGAATATGTTTAGAGTAGAGGATGTATATTGTAGGAAAAACTAGGCCAAAAAAAAATCAATACAACAGAATTGGAGGGGGAGGCAATCACAGTGAAGTACCACTGTATTACATTATAAACTGGCCCAAATTTGTAAAAAGCCATGTGCCTAAGATGATTACTCTTTCCTGTGAGTTCATCTGTTTTACTCCCTATATGCTTTTGGAGAAGAGAACCTCATTAAACATGTAGGGTGGTATGATGTTTATTAAACAAAAAACAAAAGACCAGATGCTCATCTATGAAATATACAAAATATAGATTATCAATGGAGTTTTTCTGTTTTTACCCACCAAATCAATGGAGGACTTGTCTTAATGCTCCATGTATAGGTTACAGTGGTGAGGGCTCATAGGAATGGGCATAAAAGATTCATTCTCAGGGATAAAAGTATAAAACTTCACAGAGGGAGCCCATCTGGGTTGACATGAAGAGGCCCCATAATACAATATTAATAATAAAAAACAACAACTGTGTTTTGTGTATGCATGTGTTTTAGAAAGATGTATGCAAATGTAAACAAAACACATTAAATGCTTTTCTAAAGCGTAAACAAACATTGCCTTGTTTGGCAGAGTTTGCAAAATGCGTGTTGTGCGTTAGTTATTTTTTTCCTTTACTACAATAGAAGTATGTTTTTTATTAAAGCTATTGTTACTAGGAAATTAATCCCAAAGTATGCCAGCGTGGCTTTCCATAGAGTTGAGTCCTTGTCTCACATGAAGAATGTAGGCTTAGACTCACAGATTGATTAATGAAAACTTAAAAGGACTTGTTTTTGACCTAAAAACTGGAAACAAGCTCAGCCACAGACACTGATGAAAAAGAGATTGAAGGTATTTTAAGTAGGGTAGTAGATAGCTGTCAGAGTTGGTTGGTAGATAGAAGTAGAACTAAGGCAAATATAATTATTTGTCACCTTCATCTGTTCTCTTGGTGAAGCTACATACCCTCCCCATCCTTTTCTACCCCCTTAGTACACTCTCTTACTTTTTTCCAGAGTCTTTCTCCCTTAAGGCATAGGGATGGTAGTCTTTGGACTAGCAAAGAAAGAAGGAGTGCCCCCTTCCTGAGGAAATATGTTTGGGAGCATTACCCATTCCTAGTTAAGGCTTTGCCTACAGATGTTACATTATTTGTTTGTAAGGGATGGGAAAAGGACAGACGAAATAGGGTTTTATTCTCACATTAGTAGTTTGCTAAAGAAACAACTTTCAGATGACTACAGTGGAAGGTATATCAGCTCTGAAATAGGAAAACTTGTTAAAATATTCTTTGGTGCTTACTGCCTTTGTGATCTAGGACAAGTCATTTAACTTCACTGAGCCTGAGTTTCCTCATCTATCAAATGAGGGGTTTGCATTAGATGGCCTCTGAGAGCCCTTCCAACTTGGGATTTGTCATATTATAAATTTCAGAATTATAGGAAGAAGCCATAGTCATGTTTGCTCTTCGGAGGTTCTGTGGCTGACAGCTGTTGAAGTCACTAAGATTAATTCCATCAGACAAATCTGATTTTCCCCCTTTTTTGATGAAGCAACTAAATTGTCAGATAAAGGTAGTCAGGTTGACACAATCAATCTCAATTTTAGCAAAACATTTGGACTTAGTAATCGTGAGGTCAGCATCTGCCAAGTGAATTGGTTTGCTAAATGGATGGATAACAGACTCAGTGACAGTAGTGACCACTAATAAAGAATAGGAGGCCCTCAGGGCAGCAGATGATAAATGGCCATGCCACTCCTTAGAACCATGTTCTAGGATTTGTTCCAGTTAGTGTCTGTCCACGAGACTGAAATGTGACATAGCTTTATATTAACTTTACCCTGGTGAGTTGGTTAAATTAATCTAGGCATTTTCTGCCACTGGTCTTAAGAGAATAGTGTTTCTGCATAGGAAGTAGAGTTTAAACAGAATTAAAACAAAGAATTAAATCATTTATCTGCAAAATTCTAACAAAAAAATCAAAACATCTTTATGATTCAGTTTAATTCAGGAAGATTAAGCACCCACTGAGCGATACGCTAGGTGTTTGGAATAGAAAAATGAAAGGATTATGAAAGCCTAGATTTAAAGATGGAGGAACTTTCAGAAATCATCTACTCCAAACTTCTCATTTTATAGGTGAGGAAACAGTCCTAGTGGTTTACCCAAGGGGGTCCATTGCAGAGCCAAAATTTTACAGTCAGAGTATTGAAGGATGTAGAGAATCTAAGCTCTTGCTCTAGTGTTAATTTGCTTTAAAAAAAAGTTTTTGACTTGATAGAACAAATGCATCTTCCAAAGCTCCAATCAGATTGTGTGGATCCCATGTTAAAATTATACAAGATTATCATAGATGGGACTTCAGCGATAACTTTGTTCTAAAATCCTATGAGTGTTGCCAAAAAAACCAATGTGTTAAACAGGCAGAAATATGCTCACCTCAGTTGTTCACCACTACCTTGAAAGATGTCTTAAACAGAGTCCAAAAAAAAGGATTCTCTATTCAAGGAATTGTTCTTCAAGGGCTCTTATTTGAGCAGCAGCTGGGTGGTACCATGGTTACAGCACCAGACCTGAGTTCAAATTTAACCTCAAACACTTATTATGACCGTGGGCATATCACTTAACCTTCGTCTGCTTCAGTTTCCTCATCTATAAAATGGGGAGAATAATGGTACTTATCTCCCAGTAGATAATATGAGAATATTCATGAAGTGCTTTGCAAATTTTAAAATAGTATATAAATGCTAGTCATCACTATTATTTATAGATGACATTACAGGAATTGAATCAATCCCCAGGAGACTATAACACAACAGCAAAATCCAGAGTAGTACAAAACAGATTTGTGTGGCCATCCATCCCAGAAAAAAAAAGATACCGCACAAACGGCAAATGAAATGGAAATGCAAATAGGAAGTCTATTAATATTATTGGACAAAGTGCCATGAATAGAATATTGGGCATATATTATATTCTACAAATCACACAGTGTTTTAAATAATCTCAAAATATTTGTTCCTACAAAAGACCATTTATTTAACATTTATATTCTCCCACTAATGCTATGTGACTACAAATCATGAACAACATAATCTTAGAAGACTGAAGATTACAAGTAACTCATCATAATGAGAACACCTTCCCTTCCCCAGTGAAATCACTGTAACATTAAAGTAAAGCTTTAATGGAATGTGTTGGCTGTCCCACTTTCAAGGAGTTTGCATTCTACTGGGGAGAAATAACATGAACATTGATAAACACAAAAATTGATATAAAGCAAATATAAAAGAGCTCCTTTGGCAGGTGACTGGGTTCACCAAGTTCAGAGGATCATTCAATTCAATTCAGATAGTATTGCTTTATTGCTTACTATGTACAAAGCATTATTTAATACGCTGGTATTCTCCCAAAGGCAAGAGAAAAAGGCATCTACAAGTTTGAATTATTCCCTGCTGTAAATTTATAAGAGGATACAGACAGGATTCATCCAGAGAAGTCAAGAGAGGGTAGTTATGAGTGGGAATCCTTGGAGGGATCAAAACCATGAGAGCACAGACCCTTCTAAATATATGATTAGTGCAATGAAAGTATGGTCATCTTATTACTGAGAATGGATAAGCATCTATTCATTCATCATTATCCTCACAAACACTGTTGTCATCAATGATACACCTATGAAATTTATCCAGTACCTACTATAAGTTGTACAGCGTCCAAGTCGCAATTTGCTTTTTCTATGCCGAACAATCAAAGGACAAAGATTAATAGGACTGGATAGGAGCTTATTAGACAAACAGAGGATGTTTCCTCCAGAGATAATTGATATCATCTTTCTGGCCTTGCCCTGATGAAAGCTTCATGATTAGTAGATGACTTCTAAAAGTTTATGGCTAAAAAGGTAATTGACTAAATAAACTTAATGCAGGGTTCCATAGAGTTGCCTGCTGAACATTTGAAGAACCAGGTAAATAATCCTAATAAATGTGCAAACTTCTATGTAAGAAATATTTCCTAGCATCTGTGGTGGCAGATATCCTCCATAATGAAAGATAAGAAAAAAAATCTTAAGCACTAGTGGACTGGAAAAAAAAAGAGGAGTCATCAAAAGGGAAAATTAGCTTGTGACATTGAAAAAGTAGAAGAAGATTCACACTTCCTTACCTAATTGCTAAGAAGTACAGTGATTTTCTTCACCTAGGAGCACCATCAAGTTTGCTCTGAACAGAGACTGTGACCAGAAAAAAAAAATTCAAGAGAAATGGCAAAGTTGGGGATGATATGTTAATTTCTGTCTATTAGGAATACAATATCTACCATTTCCCCATGAGAAATCACATTGCAGTCTTTGGAATTGTTGGGTGAAACATACTTACAGACACATCCTGGTTTTGCTTAGGATCAGGAAGAACTTTGGTTAAGCTAGAAAGAGGGGGGGAAAAGGCAGCACTTGGAGACTATGACAGCAGACCTGATTTCTTCTTGAGCACCTTTCAAATGAACATCTTGAAGCATTTTACAACTGTTAATTAATTAAGTCTCCAATGCCTTTCTTCCCCACTCTGAGTTACTAATGCCCCCCAGGAGGCTGAGGTGGACTGGATTGAGTAGAAATACATCTGACCACCTGAGAGGAAGAAACTTCTATTACTAGCTCTGCGAATAAGTATCTAGAAAGAGGGAAACTGTACAGTCAGTCTGAGAGATGACTTAATGAAGTTATTTACATAATTTTTCAGCTTGCAGGAGAGCAGGCTTTGGTTATTAATTTTTACGGTATGGGGCTCCTGAATGGTTCCTTCTGTTGTTGATAAACTCATCTGTGAATTCCATCATTATGTTAGCTATGCCTCCTGTGAGCCCTTATTTACATGTTTTGTTCACAAAGGAAAAAAAAAATCACTCATAATTCAAATTATTCACTATGTGGCCACATCTAAATCCAGAAGGTTAAAACCTGAGTTTAACTTCTTAAAGAAGGAGAGCTTCCTCTCACTGGGCTCTATTCCAGTGAAAATTTTTTTTATCCTTCTCATAGCCATGTGTACTTTGTACAACTACAGGATTTTAGACCCCAGAAAATATACAAAGCTTTGGAATAACTGTTGTGGGACATATTTAGTAAATGACTGAAATTTACTCCAGATTTTAGGGTCTTCTGAAGACAAAGACAGAGCCTTTCAGTCTATTGTCTCTCCAATGGCAAAGAGATTGGAAAACAGAAACTGAACCAGAACCAAAAGAGCTTTCTGTTATCAAAAGCCCAGTGCCATTGTACTCTGTATTCATTTAATGTAGTTCTTGAAGTTTAGCTTGGCAACCTTTAACCTTGGAGTCACTGAATACATGATCTTGTCCATTAAGACATTAGATAATTCAACAAAATGCCTCTCTCTGAGTCCTGGACTCGGCCTCTCTATGACTGACTTAATTTATAGCACTTGGGAGACTATGGCAGTAACTAAGAAAACCCTACTACATCCTTAGTATATCTTGAAAATGATGAGGCATTTCTTCTTGTCTCAAAAATTATGGGAAAGAAGATCCTATGTTATTTTACAGTCCTTGTCCTGTGAGAAGACTCACTAAAAAAGACCTCACTAAAAAACATTAAACTTGATATTCCATGAGATTGCTCCAGAATCAAACCAGTTGCCATCATAAAGATAAAAAATAAATACAAAATAGTTCTGAAACTTTCATTTGAGTTATCAGTCTGTCAAGCAGTCCATCAACATTTGTGAAGCTTCTACTATGTGCCAGGCACTATGCTCAGTTCTGGGCATAAAGAAAGGAAAGAGAATCCCTGCTCTTAAGCTCACAATCTGAAGGAGGGATGGGGAAGGAAGGAAGAAAATATGCAAATAACTGTGTAACTAACAAACCATATACAGAATAAATGGTAAAGAGTCAACAAAGAGAAGGCACTAGAATTAGGGGGAATCAGGCAAGACTTCCTGTATAAGGTGGGATTTTCACTGGGACTTGAAGGAAGCCAGGGAAATCAAAAGGCAGAAATGAGAAGGGAGAACATTTCAAGCATGAGGGACCTCATGTCGAGAGACAGGAGATAGAGTGTCTTGCTTGAGAAGCAGTAAGTAGACCAGTGTCACTAAGTGGAAGAGTACATGGGCAAAGGAGAGTATAAGGTATAAGAAGACTATGAAGGTTGATGGGGGCTGGGGGTAGGTTAAGGGCTTTGAAGGACAAACAGAGGCTTTTACATTTGATCCTGGGGGAAATTGGGAGCTACTGAAGTTTATTGAGTAGGGGGATGTCATGGTCAGATCTATATTTTACAAAGTCAATATTAAGCATTTACTAAACACT
>JAQQSK010007033.1:0-14153 GCA_028658325.1 Potorous gilbertii
CCTCCATCTGTTCCATTCTAATTTTGAGGGAACTATTTCCTTCAGTGAGCTTTTGCACCTCTTTTTCCACTTGGCTAATTCTGCTTTTGAAAGCTTTCTTCCCCTCATTGGCTTTTTGAACCTCTTTTGCCAATTGAGTTAGCCTATTTTTCAAGGTGTTATTTTCTTCAGCATTTTTTGGGGTCTCCTTTATTAAGGTATTGACCCGTTTTCATGCTTATCTTGCATCTCTCTCATTTCTTTTATCAGTTTTTCCTCCACCTGTCTAACTTGATTTTCAAAATCCTTTTTGAGCTCTTCCATGGCCTGAGCCCATTGGATATCTATTTCAGATGTTTGGGATACAGAGGCCTTGACTCTTATGTCTTTACCTGATGGTAAGCAGTTTTCTTCCTCGTCTGAGAGGAAGGGAGGAATTATCTGTTCCCCATGAAAGTAACCTTATATGGTCTTATTTTTTTTCCCCTTTTTTGGGCATTTTCCCAGCCAGTTACTTGACTTTTGAGAGTCCTCTCCAACCCTGCCTATATTCGCCCAGCTAGTGCTTGGGTCTGAGATTCAAATGCTGCTCCCCAGCCTCAGGGCTTTTGGTGGCCACTGGATGGCTGCTATTCAGGGTAAGATTAAATCAGGTTCTCAGGTGGGGGCAGGGCTGCCTCCCAAGATCAGTTCCCTGAGGTGGTTTAAGCAGTGACCTTTTGTAATGGAGCTGCTGCAGAGCTCCTGCCTGCTCTGGGAGCCTCTGGCCACCCACTGCCTCTGCTGCTGCCTCCCGAGGGAACCAGAGTCATGGAGACACCCTGCACCCCTCTCAGCCCTTCCAGATGTCTCTGTCACTGACCTGTGTGTCTGTGGGTGGAGACACCTTCGTGGCCACTGGAGATTCTGTCCCTGAAGCCTGCTTGGATCTGCTTGCTCCTCTCAGTGCCTTGTGGCCAGGGCAAGCCAGGGCAGGGCTCCACTCCCATCCAGTGCACGATGGACCTTTGGAATCAGTTTTTCAGGGCTCTCTGGAATGGAAATCTCCTTCACCCCGTTGCTGCACGGCTCCACTCTTCCAGAATTTGTTGGGAGTTCTTTTTATAGATAATTATGGTCTGTGGGTTCGGAGCTAGCATATGTGAGTCTTTCTGCTCCACCGTCTTGACTCCCCCCCCCCCATATTTTTTTAATACCTTCAGATACCCAACTTCCAAACAATCTGTCTAACTTGAAATTCTATAGTAGTAGTAGTAGTGGTGGTGGTGGTGGTGGTGGTGGTGGTATACCAGTATTTATGGAGCATTTACTCTGTGCCAGTCATTGTGCTAAGCACTTTAGACATAACTCCTTTGATTCTCATAACAACCCAAGAAGGTAGTTACTATTGTTATCTCCATTTTATAGTTGAAGAATGTGAGACAAATAGAAGTTAAGTGACATGCCCAAGGTCACACAGGTACCAATTCTCTCCAGCTAGTGAACGTTTAAATACTATCCCCCTCCCAAATTCAAATTATTTTTTTTCAGTACCCTCTAAGGAAACAATGTGTGTTTTTTTGGTGTTTCATTATCTATGTAGAATTGTTATTGTTCAGTCTTTTTTTTTCTGTTGTGTTCAATTCTTTGTGACCTCATTTGGGGTTTTCTTGGCAAAGATACTAGAGTGGTTTGCATTTCCTTCTCCAGTTCATTTCACAGATAAATAAACAGATGGAAACAGAGTTAAATAACTTTCCCCAGTGTCACACAACTAGCAAGTACCTAAGCTTGGATTTGAACTCAGGTCTTCCTGACTCTGGTCCAGAGATCTCTACCGTACCACCTAGCTGCTCTCTATGTACAATAAAAACCTACTAAAAACATCATAGTCTAATTAGGACTCATTTTTGTGTTTGAGTCTGTTCTTAACTTTAACATTAATGGTGATATTAAGTTTCAAAAACTTCACAAGTAAATGTCTCCATTGCACTGGTTGCTAAAAACTCCAGAGAAAGTCATTCTCTGACCAGTTTTGTATGTCCTAATCAAAATAAGTTGCTGCTTCTTTTTTGATTGAATTTCCGCTTGTCTTTTGCCACCTCCTTCATGATGCTTTTTATGACTGTTGAGTCAACCATGATCTTCTACCTCATATTTCACAATGAACTTAGCTTTAAAACATATATATATACATGTGTATATGTGTATATACATATATACATACATATATACACATGCATATAACATGTGTATGTATATTATTGGATATTATCATTATATGCACTGTATTTTGAAATTCCCCAATAGACACATCATTGTATAGTCTCAGTCTATGTATGTTTCTCTGAAACACAGCACAAGCTCCATGGAAGCAGTGATTGTGTCTTATTTAATTTTTGTTCCTTTTCTAACACCTGCTACTATATTTTTCATACAGTAAGTGTTTAATAAATGTTTGTGCTCTTGAAACTGTTGAAAAGTGAAACTAGCACGAAGTTTTAGGTACTGTATTGTGCTTTTTCTTTATAGTAAATATTAATAATATTATGAATATTAATAATTATAAATTTGATAGCATATATGTAATCAATAAGATAGCAATTTAAAGCTAAAATTAATTCTAAACCTTTGATCCAAATTGCAACTTTGCCTCTGCTTTTTCAACGATTAATTACTTTTCAACTAAACCTGCTTTGTACACTCAGGCTTTTCACAATTTTGCCTTATCTTATTTTCCTTTAGAATTAGAAAGAAAATAAAATAAACAAATAAATGAAAACACATCTGTTATACTCACTCCGGGACTTTGGAGTTCAAATAGTCTCTCCAGACAAGAGTAGCCAGCGTCAGGTCAGTAGATGACCTCAGGCAGCTTTGTATCTTGGTGTTGAGTGTGAGAACTCTCTGAAAGTCTGACTGCTACCATAAAGCAGATCTATCATTGTGAGATTTCCTCTTCTTGGCAAATAAGCATCTGTGAGCCCATACTTGCTCAAGTGAAGAAAGAACAGTAAAGAAACCAGAAAAGAGAACAGTCTCTTCTTTGGGGATCAGTCATCAGATCTAGGCTTGTTAGGGATAATCACTTTTTGTTAACCAAGCTACCTCTTTGTTTTTTAAACTTTATTGGAATTTTTATTCTGTTCATGTACTACAAACCACCAGCATTCTCACTTTCTCCTTTCTAATTTCAAGGGCCTGCTAGACTTTAGGCACTGTTTCCCTGCTTAAATCTCTAATATTGTCTTACTTCTCCAAATATTAAGAAAATCCCGCACTTGGCACATTACCTACATGCAAAAGTTGTATTTTGAGTACAGAGGAGGAAGTATGGGAAACTGAACATCTTATTGCTTTCTCTCTGGGTTCCATGGCTGGGAGCAGGATTTGTATGTTCTGATTTGAGCACATTTGATTGCAACAAAATAATACCATCTGATAGAACTGGTTTTAAAGAGATATTTCTTGAACCAGAGGTGAGAAAGGAGAAAAAAGGGTCTCAACTATGGTACTTTGCAAAGCAACAGTTGATTCATAGAGAGCAAGGAAAAGCCAAATTGCATTTTACCAGCAATTTGAAATAGTTTCTTCAATAAATACCACTTTAATAGGATAGTTATCAAAGCCTCAAAGCATCACCGAAATTTAGAGGTGAAAAAGGACTGTAGAATCTTCTAACCCAACCCCATGATTTTATAGGTGAGGAAAATGAGGCCCTAGGAAGTGAATCAATTTTTCCAAACAAATAGCAATAAAATTAACAATTTTTTAAAAATGTCTTACCTCCAAGTCCAGCAAGCTCTCCATTTGCCTCCCCAAAGTAGCTATTACCCTCCCTTATAATCAAATTAGGCATATAACATTGTAATGCCCAGGAAAATTTGATTTTTTTCCTGTTAAGATTATGGAACACAATAATATCTAGTATCCTCCACACAACTAACAAATATTTGTTGAATATCTACTATAAAGAAACAGCACAATACAGTACCTAAAACTTCGTGCTTGAAGGCTGCTTACTTCAATTCAAATTCCACCTTAAATACTTTCTTACCTATGAAATGGGGCTAACACTATTTATATTACTTACCTCTCAGGGTCATTGTGCAAAAAGTCTTTACAAACCTGGAAGAGCCAGATAAAAATGAGATGTAGTTGTCACAAGGCACTATGCTACGTGCTATAAGAAAGGCAAAAATTAAAGAGACACAGGCCCAACCCTCAAGGGACTAAGGATGCATAACCAAAAATATAATATTTCAAATTAGAATGAGAAAAAGAAACAAAAGAGGTACAGAAGAGAGACAAAAGACTTCTGTCTTAACAGATCATGGAAGTGTTTTAGAGATGAGTTAGAATTTTAAAAATGCTTGCTTTTGAGTCTTGATAGAAGGATATAACCTAGATCTGGTGTGGGGAACCTGTGACCTCAAGTGCATGTGTGCTTCCCCTCTCTGGAAAGAAGATACACTGATTGAGCTTACATACTAATGTGCTGTTAATAGCAATATATGTTCAGATTACATAGGTGATATCTTCTAGTAAAAACTTACTTCTGCGATTCATGGTAGTGTGGAGGTGACCCTGCATTCCTGAGGGTTATTCCAACAATCACAACTTCTCATTGGTCCTAGCAAGTTGGGAAGATTTCAGATATAGTCATAGACTGGTCGTAGACTATATGTTTGTCATCTAAGACAAGCCTAGCCATGGCTACTAATCAATTATTCAATCAAGACACATTTCTTGAGAACGAATTCTGTATCAGACACTAAGGATGTAGATACAAAGAATGAACTACTCACAAGAAACTTATAGCCTACTGAGGAAGGCAACAATTACATATATAGCTATGGAGAGATAGATAGACTGACAGATATGTAGATTGATGATAAATAGATAAAAAATTAAAGGGTTAGTGAATATGTATTGACATAATGAATACATACAGATAAAATTTAAGGTAGTTTGTAAGGAAGGTAAGGACATTTACAGTTGGGACATTAGCAGTCAGGAAAGTCTTCATGTAGAACATGCTACTTGGGCTTCCTCTAGAAGGCACCCATGATGTGGAGGTGAGGAGGAAATACATTCCAGGTCTGAGGGAGGGCCAGGGAGAAGGCACTGATATGGGAGATGGAAGGTCATACATACAAGAGAGGAAAGGATAATTTGGTTGGATCATGGGGGTGGGAGGAGAATTAATAGCCAATAAAGTAGAAAGGTTGGGGCAGAGTATAAAGTATTTTAAAATGTATACAAGAATTATATTTTATCATTGATGCAAAAGGAGATGCTGGAGTTGATTGAACAGTGGAGTGACATGGTCAGATCAGCACCTAAGAAAAATTATTTTGATAGTTGTGATGAGAGAAATATATTGCACAGTAGGCCCCAAGATGACTGCTTCAGCAACAGGAACTTTCTTAAAAGGGAAATGTAGCCCAGTGTCTAGAATCCTGGATATGGGGTTAGGAAGGCCTTATTTTCCAACCATTACTCTAACATCTGTTAGCTATGTAACCTTGAGCAGGTTATTCATTTCTCGAGTCTTTCTTCTCATATGTAACAAGAAGATTTGGGAATAGATGGCCTTTAAAGTCTCACTCAGTTTGCAATCTATAATCTGATGATATATGATATTGTAAAGATATTGTGAACTATGCTGGTAGGGGAAGTCCTAATCCATACAAAAAGAGAGATCACTGATATAAATATACAAGCATTTAACTATAGCTATACATATATTTATACATATGTACATAATATGTGTGCATACACACACACACACACACACACGATTATTTATTTATTTAGAGTTGGTGTATCCTGTAAACAGACAGACATAGATACTGTTAGAAAGTTTTATATATCCATAGATTTATATAAATACATACATACATATATATATGCGTGTATTTAAGTATATATACACAAACATTAAAACTGCACTAAGACTTCAGGACACCTTTTTAATCAATATAGATATATAGATTGCGTATTAAACATATATATGAATATTTTATTATATATTATGTATTCACACATATATGACATATATTAAATTACAGACAACTTTTCATCTGAATCTTTGGGAGCAATCCCAACACCAATGAAATCCCAGATCTTTTACTTACTGGTAGATACACATACGGAAATGAGTGTGTGTGTGTGTGTGTGTGTGTGTGTGTGTGTGTGTGTGCATGTGTGTATATATATATATATGTATATATGTGGAGAGAGAGAGAGAGGGAGGGCAGGAGAGACAAAGAGAATGTGTGCATATCTTACAGTATAATGTAATGGGCAGAATGTTAGAATTAGACTTAGAGGACTGAGGTTCAAATTCTAGATCTTTAATTTATGAACTTTTTGACCGTGGACAATTTGCAATTTCTCTGGTTTTCAATTTCCTTATGTGTATAATGAGAGAATTAGACTAGACCAGAAGTCCTTTCCCTTTTTTGGTGTTATGAATGCCTTTGGCACTCAGGTGAAACTTCTCATTCTTTCTTTAGATTAATGCCTTTAAATGCATAAAATAAAATATGGAAGATTGCAAATGAAACCAATTATATTGAAATAAAATCATCAATTTTCTTTTAATTTTTTAAAAAAATATCTCTAAGATAGAAGGTAAAAACCCCTGGATTAGATGCTTTTGGTAGGTGTCCCTTCCAGTTCTGGATATATGATCCTAAAATATGAATACTTTTTCAATTTAAAATAATACCAAAAATATTTTTATACTCTATTCTGAAGTTACATAACAACGTCCTGAAGATCCCAAATGCCAATGCCCTTCTCTAGTTACTTTGCATTTAGCTATCTTATATTCATTTGTAAAATAAGTCCTATGGAGATTTGAACTCAGATAACTGAATTCAAAGTCCAGAGTTCTAACCATTACAATGTAGAACAAATACATGGAATGTACAGGGTGTTTAGGAGACCTAGGAGAGCTGCTCATTTACCTTTGATGTCTGTCTGATTCACCCAACTCTCAACTGTGGCTCCAAGAAGCTGTAGCATGTGCAGCGTCCACACCCTGGCAAATTGTTTTGTCATATGGGCTAAAGCAAGTTGACAATAAACAATAGACCTTAAGTCTGTTGATGAGTTATGGGATTATTTACCCCAAGCAAATGGAGACTTTTCCTAGCAGAATGGGTGGATGAAAATAAGGCAGCTAAAACAAGCGTTGTGGAGCACTTAGAGTTTGGTCAGAGATTGAAGACTCTATCGGGTTCATCCACTGCCTCTTGGGCTATCACTGGTCATTGGACTTTTGTCCTGTCACTGGACTTTGATGATTCAGGGACTCTGAGACTGAACACTTTGTGCAACTCTGTTTCACTTAAATCCAATTCACTAACAAGTCAAGGTACTACCTATGAGGTCACTGATCCTCTTGAAAAACCAAAGACAACAGCAATAATTTATTTGTATGCATTTTCTTTATATAGACATTTTTGTAATACTTCTAAATATACTTGTCACTGTCTTTAGAACATAAGACTCCTGAGAGGAAATATTTGTGTCATTCTTTCTATCTGCATCCATCATGCCTATAACAATGTTTGGCATATAGCCGGTGCTTAATAAATGCAAGTTGATTAATGGCTAATAATCTAAAACCTGTTTTTTTATTTAACCTTATATTGTAAAGGATTTTTTTAAAGTTTCATCAAAGTTTCATGCAAGATGACCACAAGAGAAGATAAAATTTTGTTTCTTTTCACCTTCCTCCTAACACTGCTACAGACCTCCAGTCCTAACCACCACCCCCTTCTCCAGCTTCACAATTCTGATACAATGAACCAGGCATTGCTAGTTTGTGAGTGTGTAGCTTTCTGAAAACACCATTCCCTAGACCAGCTGGTCACTCAGAAAAAAAAGGGCAATGAGAAAAAAATGGAAGGGGTGGGGGAGGTGGAGTTCCCTCCTTAAGAGTTCTTATGAAACAGAAGATTCCCATGTTTGAAAGGTCAGAGAAAGAATATAATGCACTCATGAAAAAGAGACAACCTCATTAATCCTGTTGTTCTTGGCCCTGTCAACAGAAGAAACATAAATGCTGTCATCGCTGGAGTGTAAGATAAAGGATAAAAAGTGGGAATTCACTCTTTTACTGCAACGACCGTTCTTTGGGTTTGAGAACATTTCTGGAAATAACCTGAGCTGAGAAAATGTTCCCTGTGAGGAATACATGTTGTGGGAAACTGTGTGGAAGACAGAGTTTGGTCACTGACCTTCTGCCTGTACTTTAATCAGGCTGCGAGTAACATACCAAAGGAGACCACAGCTTAAAGCAAAGAGTGCTCCGCTGCCCGAGACGTTTTACCTTTCCTCTATTATATGAATCAAGTATAAAACACGAGTGTGTCATAAATCTCTATTTCATGCTTTCAGATACTGCACTGCAATAATGATAGACTGTAAATCATGGGGAAAAAATGTTACCTTTACTTCAGTACTGCTCAAATAGCTCAAAACAGGACGGAACAATAGCACAGATGTCGAGTGGATATAAAAACAAATGTTTGGCAGTTGTCTAAAAATGGGAAGTACTAGGCTCTGACCTGAGATATATTAGAAATAGCAGTAGGATCATCATTGTCAGATTTCCAGTGTTTCCCTTCAGTAATTTAAAAAGAGGGCGAGAGAGAAAACAACCACACCCTCCACTTAAAAATGGAACCAGAAAATATGAAAATATGAAAAAGCCATGCTTTCAGTTCACCAAATTTTACAAATCACTTATACTCACATGCATGTGAATATAATTTCATGGCATGTAAATATATTTTCACAGAAAAAATAAATATAATATAGTGTTATAGTTTGGGATGTTACATTAGGCTGTCAACAAAGGGAAGGTTCCTGAATGGGCCCTAGGGGGCTGGAAGAAGGATTTAAATGTGCCAACTATTAGCTAATTGTGAGGATAAGGATGGCTGGACTCATTGCACAATTACCATCTCAGGGACTGCTTTGCAAGAGCAGTTACAAGATGAAAATGCCCATTTGCTGCAGCTGTGACCAAGTTCTCTGGAATACAGCAATGGGCTGGTGGAAATGGGAATACTTGAGATAATGGTGACCAAAGAGAAGGCCAGAGCAGCTTGTGTGAGGCCTATGGGGAGAGGAAGAAGGCCAGAACCAGGTATTTTCATTTTTATGGTAGCCGAAGTTATGATATAATTGTCAACATACCATATTTGCACTATCACACTGCATTTTCTTGTGCCTGATAGAAGCTGGCCAATATGGCTGATTATGGAAATGTAGTTGACACTTTGAAGGAAAACTTTCAGGAATTTTTATTTTTTTTTAATTTGACCAAGAAACAAGGTTAATTGATTCCTCTTAAAAACTGACTCCAAAACTCAAAAAAAAAAAAATCCAATCTTACTTTCCTCAGGTTGAAACAAAAAGCCCTACAAATATCCAGTTCGGTTTTCTGTGATTCTCCATTTCCTGGGTTTCACAATGACATGGAGCTGAAGAAGTAAAATATGGTGAGAAAGTCTGTCCTGCTAAGATTTTTCTCACCCCGACGGCAGGAAAGTACCATACCAGAAATTACACAAGAGATTCTGCTCTCATGAGACTGGCAGCCAATTTTGAGCCATTTTGATAAGTTCAGAGGAACTTCCATCAAGAAGCTTTCAGATTCTTGTCCCTATTGACCCCACAGAGCCCTTTGAGAGTCACCCAGCACTATTTCAGAGTTCCCATAAACACTTGGACATTTCCCTGTGAAAGCTGACAAGTTTTCCCGAAAGTCCTCACATACCACCCTGGAGCTCATCTTGCCAACTGTGCTCTATCAGTGGAAACTGCAGGAGTTTTCCAGGCAGATTCTTTTGCAAAAGGCAAAATGAACCCTACTCATCATGGTACCTGAGGAGCTCTCTGAGAATCATGTAGCACCTAGCAGCTGCACAGACTGTGGAGGAATTTCACCCCTCTTCCCCCAACCCCCCCTCTCCATTTCCATGCAACCAAATGTTGCTACCATGATACTTTGTGAAAAATGCCTCATGATCATGGAAATTACTGTGTGTCAACACCCCTGTAAATATTCTGGGACTGCAAACATTTCAAATCAGATCTCCACGTGGAAAAGGGACTATTCACCTCGAGTTTATAAATTAGCTATATGATTTATCTGTGGGAACCATTTCAAAAAGTATAGATTCAGAAAGACATCTACCACATGATGTCTTTTCCATATGGCATCTCATAATTATTTTGCTGTGTGTGAACATGATGAAAACAGTTTCATAATTCTCCAAGGGTCAGAGTAAATTATTTCAATTAGACATATTTCAGAGCAAACATTACCTTAGGGTTTATTAATAATATTACCTGAGAAGGAACAGCTGCCTTTTATGCATAAAAGACTGTCAGTTTCTCACCGCTCCTACCATAGAACCCCTTTTGTGACTTTAAAAAATGGCAGATTTTCTCATGCTTTACCTAAACACAGAACTTGGCAGCAGAGACCTGGTTGTAATCCTCAGCAAGGGAGCTAGTGGGTGGATTTTTTCTCTATAAACTCTTGTATAAACCACACCAGTCTCCTGGTATTTATTCTGTGTAATGTTGGAAATTGTACACAGATCCAGCAGGCCATGTAAAGGAGTTTTGTAACTTCCTGAAGCCCTTTCAGGCAAAATCTTTACTCTGAATGCAATCCCAGAACTGCGGGACATTACAACAGCATAAAAGGAGAGGTTTGCTCTGTTTCTTTTTCTCCCTTCTTTTATTCTTTCTTTTTTTAACCTCCTCCCTTTAGAGCCTTCCAAATGTGAAACAGGTCAATTGGGGCCACATAATAACAGTAATTAATATGACATTAATTGACCTATTTTGAAAAGTTTGTGTATTGAAATGACATCATAGATAAATTATATAGCTAAACTATCTGGATAATTGGGAGCTAGATATTCTTCAAATACAGGAATTTTTAACTTTTTTTTTGTATCAGGAATCCTTTGGCAGTCTTCTGTTCTCAGAATATTTTTTTAAATACATAAAATACATATGATTATAAAGTAAACCAATTATATAGAAATACAATTATCAAAATATTTCTTAAAGTTTAAGAACCTCTGCTCTAATACCTTTCTTTCTCCCTTCCCTTCCCTTGTGGTCTCTTGATGTGATAGTTACATCTATACATTACCACATTATAGCAATTAAACAGACTTAGTTTTTAATTTCTTTCTTGAAATAGACAAAGTTACAACAATAGAGATCATAAATTATCACTACTTCCAGGTACAAGCCCGTGTAGGATATGAGATCTGGTTTCATACACACACACACACACACACACACACACACGTACATACCTACATATATATATTATATAGATATATATATCATATATATACTATATATATATGTATATATAGATATATATGATATCTATATCTATATATATATATATATATTGCTATAGCCACTCTCTTCCAGAAGATAATACCTTCCTCACAAACAGTCTTTCCCATACACCAGCATCTTTGTTTGAGGAGGGGTGGAGGGTACTAGGTTTTAAAAAAACAGCTTTTGATGCCACCTGAATTAGACAGAAGTTTACAATGAAGGGAGCTTATCATTAGCTGAGGTGAAAGAAGGGAGAGCATTCACTCTTTCCATATTTCACCCAATTGTTTCCCAAATTTTTCCCATCTTACATTTATTTCTTCATCTTTTTCTTTATCTTGGTTGAGGTCCCTAAGTTTTTCATCTCCCACTGCATCTCCAAGTCAGACAGAGGACCTTGAACAATGAGCCAGAATTATAGGAACTACATATTTTTCTCCATTTGGAACAAATACAAATCATTTCTGTCTTTGGTACCACCATTTACACTATCTCTATATCCCAAACTTTATAATTGTCTGTGTGTCTTTCCTATCTCTCACCTCTCTCATCTACTTACCAAGCCTTCCCTTGACTTTTGCAATAGCCTCCTCTAATCCATCCTTAATATCACTGCTGGAATAATTTGATTACAGTCATTCCTCATGAATCTTCAATAGTTCTGTGTTGCCTATTGAGTCAACTTCAAACTTATTTGCCTGACTTTCATGATTTTCCAGAAACTTCTACTCTACTACTATGACCTTATTTAAGAACAGTAAAGGGAAAGAGTGGTGGATTTGGAGTGAGAGGGCTTGGGTTCAAATCCTGGTTCTGACTTTTACTCAATATATGATCAAGGCTTAGCATAGTGCCTGGTAGATATATCAGTGGTACTTAATAAATGCTCACTGGCTTACTGACCTTGAATAAGTACCTCTCCTCTCTGTGTTTCAGTTTCCTCACTTGTAAGTAAAGTTAGATTAGACATGTTCAGAGGTCTCTTCTAGCTCTAAATTAAGGATCCTATAAACATACATTCCTCTCTTTCACACATTCTCTGGTTTAGTCAAATACAATGATTTTGTCCTCCAAAAGTATCCTGCTCTTTCCAACCTCTGCACCTTTAATAAGTGCATATTAATTAATTATATATTAATATAATATATCAATATAATTAATATATATTATAATATATATTAATATTAACATAAATTAATAATAATACCTCCTAAGTCTGGAAATAAGTCTGCTTCTTTTCTATTCACCTACTAAATACCTACTCAAATTTTAATGCTTTCTTCAAATGTCACTTGGTTGATGAAGCCTTCCCTAAGACCTTCAGTCAGAAACAACTTTCCCTCCAATCTTGAGTTCATACAATATTTAATTTTAAACTTTGAGAATATATTTGTCAGGGGCAGCTAGATGTTAACAATGAATAAAGCTGGGAAAGCTGGATCTGGAGGAGGGAAGACTCACTTTGGAGAGTTCAAATCTGGCCTCAGACACTTACTAGCTGTATGACTCTGGGCAAGTCACTTAATTTGTTTCCCTGTTTCTTCATCTGTAAAATAACCTGCAGAAGGAAATGGCAAACTACTCCACTATCTTTGCCAAGAAAACCCCAAATGAGGTCATATAGAGTGGGTCACAACTAAATAACACCAATGTACTTATTGCGTAACATTGTTACTGTATCACCCAGGCAATATTCACCACACTGAGGATGGCTATGAATAAGCTGGCATAGGTCTGAATTGCAAAGTATAAAAAGACTCTACATAGAGAAGGCAGAAGAAAAACACTTATTGAGGCACCAGAAAGCCAAATCCCAACACCAGAAAGTCAAATCTGTCATAGTAGCCAAGAAGTCAACACACATTATCTCTGCTGGGTACAAAGGTTTTCCCAAGCCTCCACCCCACTTCCCTCAAACACTCATGAGCCTAGCTGTGCCTGCTGGCCTGAGTCCTCTCTCCTCCACGCCAACTGCTTTCAACTAACTTCCTCCTGTTCCTGTTCCACCCATTCAGCAAGCTCCTCCCACCACATGTGACTTACGCTTGCAGGTGATTTAAGCAGATCACATGGACCTCTTAATGAAGATCTTCCCATTTAAATTAACATTACAGTTACATAATAAATTGTTATGTCTAATCTCTCCACTAGATACTAAACTCTAAGAGAACAGGGACAATGTATCTTAACCTAATTCTGCATCTTTTCAATATGTAACACAGTGTTCTATGCATACTATATACTTAACATATATTTGTTGAATGAGTAAATGTATATACATATATATGTGTGTGTGTGTGTGTGTGTGTGTGTGTGTGTGTGTGTGTGTGTGTCATAACAAACTTGAAAGGAAAGAAAACCTCGAATATTAACACTACCTTTCAATCATTAATAAATCATCTCTCCCTTCCTCAAAAACATATATTCTTTCCAGAGAAAAAAAATCTACTTTAAAATGTAAGGAACTGATAAAGGAAAGCAGAAATTTGAGGAGATATAAATTCCAATTAACTTTGAATGTTTTCTAATCTTTACAATCGTTTTACATATGAAAATTGTAAAATTTCCTAAGACTGCCAACATAAGAAAACATGGATGCTCACTTAATTCCTCTCCAATCACAGTATGTGAGAGATTTTACGGTATAAAGGGAAGAGAGTTGACCTTAGAGTCAATAGGGTGCAAGTTCTGGGTTCAAGTTCCCCCTCTGACAATTTTTTTTTCTTCATTAAATAAATTTATTGAACTTTTTACATTCATTTTCACAAGATTTTGGGTTCCAAAATTTTCTCCCC
>JAQQSK010007034.1:0-14153 GCA_028658325.1 Potorous gilbertii
CATATCTCTTCATCCTCAGAGAGGAATGGCGCAATCCTCTGGTCACCAAGAAAATAACCTTCTATAGTCTTATATTTTTCCCTTTTCTCGGCATTTTCCCGGCCAGTTACTTGACTTCTGAGAGTCCTCTCCACCCCCTGGCCTAGATCTGCCAGCTAGTGCTTGGGGTCTGAGATTCAAATGCTGCTCCCCAGCCTCAGGGCTTTTGGCGGCAGACTTTTCGGCTCTTCAAAGGGGGCTTATCTGCTGGTTCTCAGGTGGTGGCAGGGCCGCCTCTCAGGCTCAGTTCCCTCAGGGGGTTTATGCAGAGATCTCTTGCAATGGAGACGCCACGGAGCCCCTGCCCACCCCGGGAGTCTCTGGCGGAGCTGCCTCTGCCTCCCCTCTGCCGCAGCTGCCGGGGGTCCAAGTCCCAGAGATACCCCGCTCCCCTCTCAGCCCGTATCTCTCACTGACATGTGCGTCTGTGGGTGGAGGGACCTTCGCAGCTGCCAGAGATTCAGGTCCCTGACGCCTGCTTGGGTCTGCTTGCTCCTCTCAGTGCCGTGTGCCCGGGGCGGGGGAGGAGAGGACTCTGCTTCCGTCTGGGGTACCTTTGCGGTGGGTTTTTCAGGGCTCTCTGCAACAGAAATCTCCTTCACTGTGTTTCTGCGCAGCTTCCACTGTTCCAGAATTTGTCAGGCGTTCTTTTTAGAGGGAATCCATGGGCTTTGGCTTCGGAGCTAGCAAATGTGAGTCTTTCTACTCCGCCATTTTGGCTCCGCCCCCGAAATTTATTGATCTTAAAATAAATTTCAAATATTTGATTGACCAGAAAGCATTCCCCACATCTTAGAATCATCTACACCAGCAGTATCTCTAATACAGACTTGGAAATAGCTCATAAGCAGTTGAGATGCTTTTTCCAACATATCCCCAACTTTACCTCCTTTTTTCACCAACTGTTCATCATTATTTGCTAAACCTCGAAGGTCAAAAGCTATACAGTGAATAATGGACAAATCTCAGTCTTCTTCTTTGTGGGCTTAAAATACTCACATGAGAGATTAAACTATCACAGTCTGGTATTTGTATGCTTCAGTGAAATCATGGCTTCCCACTGCATAGATACACCTTAAAAGAGCTGCAAACATTTCATTATATGGAAGTTCTGAAACTTGTCAGCACTTACCTTCTGGAGAGGAAGGCTGAAGTGGGGATTAACAATGTGAGGATGCTTAAAAGATGCCAGCTCTGCACAAGATAACCCAGCTCTGCACAGGATAACCCAGCTCTGCACAGGATAACCCATCTCTGATATCAATTGCTTCATACACTTGATGCAAATATTGGTTGATGGTGATGTGCACCATAAAGAGGATGTCTCAAGGGACACAGGAAAGATTTCTAGGCCCAAATGAGGAAGGGAAGTGGGTAAGGAATAGAGAGAGTGAAACATCTGCAGCCCAAATCACTGGTTAGTAGACATACACCCTCATTCGAGTATAGAAATATATCTTAAGGTATAGGAAAGTAGGAAGGGAAGGAGATAAGGGAGGAGAAAGGACTGATAGAAGAGAGGATGGATTTGGGAGGTGATAACAGAAGGAAAACACTTGTGAGGAGAGAGAGACAGAGAAAGAGAGTGACGGGGGGGGAAGAGAGAGAGAGAATAGAAAATGGGGGAAATAGTAATCATTACTCTAAATGTAAATGGTTAAACTAACCCATAAAATAGAACCTGATATTAGTGAGTTAAAAACCAGAATCCTATAATATGTTGTTTACAAGAAACATATTTGATGTAGACAGACATACACAAGTACAGGCAAAATCTATAACACTTCATAGAAAGTTTAAACAAAAAGCAGGGTATCAAACATGATCTCAGACAAAGTAAAAACAAAAAACATCTAATGAAAAGAGATAAGGCAAGGAACTATATCTTGCTAAAAGGTACCATGGACTATTCAGTAATATCAGTATTAAGCATATATGCACCAAATGCCATAGGATTCAAATTTTTAAAGATGTTAAATGAGTTGAAGAAAGAAATAGTAACCTTTAACCAAAAAAATAAATAAATAAACAAGAAAGAAGTTAAGCAGGTGAATAGAAATTTAGAAACATTAGATATGATTAACATCTGGAGAAAAAAATTTACCTTTTTCTCTGCAAAAATTGACCATTTGTTAGATCAGAAAAGCCTCACAATAAAATGCAGAAAAAAAAATGTTAAATGCATTCTTTTCAGATCATAATACCATATAATATGCATTCAATAAAGGTCTGTGGAAAGATGATTAAAAATTAATTGGAAACTAAATAATCTAATCCTAAAGAATGAGTGGGTCAAAGAACAAATCATAGAAACAATCAATAATTTCATTAAAGGGAATGACAACAATGAGACAATATACCAAAATTTATGGGATGTAGTCATAGCAGTCCTTAGAGGAAATGTTGTCTCTAAATGTTTACATCAATAAACTAGAGAAAAAAGCAGATCAATGAATTGCACATGGAACTGAAAAAAGTAGAAAATAACAAATTTTAAATTACCATTTAAACACCAAATTGGAAATGCTGAAAATCAAAGGAAAGACTAATAAAATTGAAAGTAACAGAAGCATTAATGTAATAATAAAAAAAATGTAAGCTGGTTTGTAAGGGGGGAAGAATAAAATAGATAAAAAACTGGTAAATTTGATTTAAAAAGAAAAAAGAAAACCAAATTACTATATCAAAAAGGAAAAGGATCAATTCAACAACAATGAAAAGGAATTTGAAGCAATTATTAGGAGTTACTTTGCTCAATTATATGTCAATAAACCTGAAAATCTAAGCATTTTGGATAAATATTTACAAAAATATAAATTGAATAGATTGGCAGAAGAGGAAATGGAATATTTAAATAACTTCATATTAGAAAATGAAATTTAACTCCCTAAGAAAAAAATTCCTTTGGGCCAGGTGGATTCAGAAATAAATATTACCAAACATTTTAAGAAAATTTAATTCCAAAGTATACTTCCAAGGTAAATGAACTTATCCACACTATTCAGAACCTCTTGATTTGCTGTAACTGATGATTTCACATATGGATGATGTGATACTAGCTGACAGAGCACTTATATTTTCTTGGTGTAATTATTAGGCCAAAATTAGCACAAGTGGCAGAGAACCAATCCATACTTTGTTGCATCTCAACTTCAGAGATTGCATTGAGTCTGCACAAGCAACAAACAAAAAATCATGCACCAACACTTCCTCCACTTTGGTCTTAGTTTGAAAGCTTTTCAAATTAAAGAATTTACCATTAATGTCGTAGTTGACTTTGATGCCATGTTTACTCTCATTGAAGATGGTTGACAACATGGTTGAAAATATTATGCTAAAAGGCATAGGAGAAAGGATTCTGGGAAGATAGTGGATTAAGTTAAAAAATTTCAAGCTCTCTAGATTTCTTCCATAAACAAGACAGAATAGCACTTCAAGAATTTAGAGTGACAAAAATAAATAACAGGGCAGAACAGTGGCCCTCCTTGGATAACTGGAGAAAATCCAAAGAAAAATCTAGGATAGAGGTTTGAGCCCTAGTGAAGTATAAATACTTCCAGGTTATTTCTGCTAAAGTAGTAAAGAATGAGCCCTGGGGGAAGCTAGATTGGGAGATAGCCTAGATATCAATCACAGGAATTTTCTCCACACAAATAGTGTTGGGAATAAGGCATCTGAGTGGGGGAAGATTGAGAAAACCTCTACTGATAAAGGATGCCAGGCCCATCTGTGCTGCCAAGATGAGGTCCTGAGCAAGAAGGAACTAGCACATGCTCAATGAGTGCAGAAGCAGTAGGGAGGAGATAGTACTGGCTGGGGGCACTTAAAAAAGACCTGAGTTCTTGGTCTTATTTCTAGGCCCAAAGGGAGAACTGAAGGTTGTAGCCACTGGAAGGTTCTTAGGGAACTAGAGTACCCCAGGTATAGTATGCCAGAGGACTTTGTCTGTGGCTTGGGGGGGGGGGGAAAGGGCACAGAGGTTGGGTCCAGGACAAAGATCAAAAAATAACATCAAGAAGGACCTGGGTTCAGAGGCACCATCCCCTATAGCCCAGGATTAGCACAGACATTCACTGGGGTGATGCTGGATTAGTGAATTAGTATGTATTGTGATGGGGTAAACTAGCATCCTCTCCTCTCCTCTTCTCTCCTCTCCTCTCCTCCCCTCCCCTTCCCTCTCCTCTCCTTTCTATCGTACTGCCCTCTCCCAAAACCTTAAACCTACTGCACTCTGAAACTCAGACTCCACTGGGGCCCTACCTGAGGGCTCCTCTGGACCCTCCTAGCTTGAGAGTGTTTATCAATAGTAACTGTTGCTGTTTCCCACCCAGCCTCAAGTCTTTTTTTCTTGACCTCATTAAAGTAGCCATGTTCTGGCTACTTCTTATATAGGACTATTCAATGAATGGGCCTTGCTTCACCCTAAGGGAGTGCCTGCAAAGACCTTGGCCTAAAGGGCCCAAGGTCTCCCAGTGCATCCTGGGTTATTACCTCAAGTCATCCTGAGGAATATCAGGTCTTTGGATTCAGATGACTCTGGAGGAGAAGTGAGGCTGGTGACCTGCTCAGTCCTCCCTCATTCGAAACAAAGTCAAGTGCAAGTCATGTCATCACTTCTCTGATGGCATGGTCTTCTTTGGCAACGAAGGATGAACACACAACAGAGCAAGAAATAAGAAAACAAAATACAAAGAATGAAAACAATAGAAGACAATGTGAAACATAAGAAAAACAACTGATCTGGAGAACAAATGAAGAAGAGGAAACATAAAAATATTCAGACTATCGGAAAGCTATGATAGAAACAAAAAAGAATCTTGATATTATAAGAAATAATCAAAGAAAATTGTCCTTAAGTGTTAGAACAAGAGGGAAAAGAAGAAATAGAAAAAAAATCCTCTGATCATCACCTGAAAGAGATCCTTAGAGGAAAAACAACAGGAATATTATAGCCAAATTCTGAAAACCCCAGACTAAGGAGAAAATATTGTGAGCAACAAGGAAGAAGCAATTCAAATATTGTGGAGCCATGACTAGATTTACACAGCAGCTATACACAAAGACCATATGTCTTGGAACACTACATATTGAAGAGCAAAAGAACTGGGGTTGTGGCTGAAAATACCCAGCAAAGTTAAGTATAATCCTGAACAAAGAAAAAAAAAAAAGGGCATTCAATGAACTTACAGACTTTCAGGATTTTATTGCAAAAAGATCAGAACTTAATAGAAAATCTTACATAAAAAATCCAAGAGAAATATAAGGTAAACACCAGAGACTTATTACAAGGGACTCAATAAGAATGAAATATTTATATTTATTTTTATATGTAGAAATGTAAATAATATGTCTAAGATTGTCATTAGTAATTGAGTAGTTTGAAAGAGTAGGGTAGAGCTGATTAGGATGCGATTCTAAAAAGGAAAATGATGTTAGGAAAAGATAAAAAGGGTAATTATCATAGACTCATGCCTGACACTGTACACAAGAATAAAGTCCAAATGGGTACATGATTTAGGTATAAAGATTGATACCATGAATAATCTGGAGGAGCAAGAAATAGTGTATTTATCAGATTTATGGAGAAGGGAAGAATTTTTTATTAAAGAAGTGATAAAAAGTATTATGAAATGCAAGATGGATAATTTTTATTACATTAAACTGAAAAGTATTTGCACAACCAAACCCAATGCAACCAAAATTCAGAGGGATATAGTAAATTGGGAAAAAAAATTTACAGCTAAGCTCGGGGATAAAGGCCTCATTTCAAGAATATATAGAGAAGTAACTCAAATGTATAACCATACAAGTCATTCCCCAATTGATAAATGGTCAAAGGATATTAACAGGCAATTTTCAGAGGAAGAAATTAAAGATATCTATAATCATATGACAAAATGCTCTAAATCACTATTGATTAGAGAGATGCAAATCAAAACAACTCTGAGGTACCACATCACACCTGTAAGATTGGCAAACATGACAGAATAAGAAAATGATAAATGCTGGAGAGGATGTGGGAAAGTTGGAACACTAATTCATTGCTGGTGGAGCTGTGAGCTCATCCAGCCATTCTGGAGAACGGTTTGGAACTATGCCCAAAGGGCTACAAAAATGTGCATACCCTTTGACCCAGCAATATTCCTTCTAGCACTGTATCCCCAAGAGATCATAAAAATGGGAAAGGGTCCCACATGTACAAAAATATTTATAGCAGCACTCTTTGTAGTTGCCAAAAACTGGAAGTCAGGGGGCTGCCCATCAATTGGGGAATGGCTGAATAAATTATGGTATATAAATGTAATGGAGTATTATTGTGCTATAAGAAATGATGAACAAGAAGACTTCAGGGAGGCCTGGAAAGACTTATATGATCTGATGCTGAGAGAAAGGAGCAGAACCAGAAGAACTTTGTGCACAGCAACAACCACAGTGTGCAAGAATTTTTCTGGTAGACTTGGAACTTGGTAATAACACAAGAACTTATTAAAAAAAAATCTGGGGGAGGAGCCAAGATGGCGGAGTAGAAAGATTCACATATGCTAGCTCCGAACCCACAGCCCATGGATTTCTTGTAAAAAGAGCTCCCAACAAATTCTGGAGCAGTGGAAGTCATGCAGCAATGGAGTGAAGAAGATTTCCATTCCAGAGAGCCTTGAAAAACCGATCCCAAAGGTGCATTGTGCACCAGATGGGAGCAGAGGCCAGCCCTTCCCTGGCCACGTGGCACCTAGAGGAGCAGATCGGAGCAGGCTTCAGGGACGGAATCTCTGGTGGCCACGAAGGTCCCTCCACCCGTAGACGCAAAGGTCAGTGAGAGAGACTTCTGGGCTAGCTGAGAGGGAATGGGGTGTCTCCATAACTCAGGCCCCCTTGGGAGGCAGCAACAGAGGCAGTGGACAGCCAGAGGCTCCCAGAGCAGGCAGGACCTTGGGTCCATTACTGAAGATCTCCACATAAACCCCCTGAGGGAACTGAGCCTGGGAGGTGGCCCTACCCCCACCTGAGCACCAGAACTTAAGCCCACATTGAATAGCAGCCAGACCCGCTTCTGAACGCCCTGAGGCTGGGGAGCAGCATTTGAATCTCAGACCCCTAGCACTAGGTGGGCGGATCTGGGTGGAGGTGGAGAAGAATCTCAAAAAAAAAAATCCCAATGGTGGTTTTCTAAGGCAAAATGCCTTCCACACTCAGAGAAAGCAATATGGAAGTCATTTGCAGAATGTAGCAGATCATGTTTGTGTATGTGTGTGTTTTAGTGTATTATGTTTTGATTTGTTATATGATTTCTTCCATTTATTTTAGTTTGACTACATAGCATGACTTTAGTAAAAACACACTCAGTAGGAAAGTATATGTAGAACCTATACAGAATTGTATGCTGTCGTGGGGAGGGAGGGAGGTAGTGGGGGGTTAGGTATAGGGGGGATAAAATATTAATTTTAAGGTAGTGATTGTAGAACATTAAAAAAATAATAATAAAATTAAATTAAATTTTTAAAAAAGGGTAATTATCTCATACAGGTTGTGTTTGTCCTTCATTCTCAAAGAGGACCATGATATCAGGGACATGACAGCATGACTTGCAGTGACTTTGATTTAAGTGAGGGAGGGCTGTGCAAGGTCACCAGCCTCACTTTGTCCTCCAGAGCTATCTAGGTCCAGTGGCCAGATATTCATCATGATGACTGGAGATGGCCCAGGATACAATGGGAAATCTTGACCCTTGTAAACTAAGGTTTCTTAAGGTTCTTACTTTGAGTGAGGTAAGGCCCATTCAGTGAAGAGGCCTCTTTAAGAAGAGTCAAGGGATGACCCTTTTAATGTGTATATGTATGTGTGTGTGTGTGTGTGTGTGTGTGTGTGTGTGTGTGTGTGTGTGTGTAATCTGGCCACTGGACCCAGATGAGTTTGCAGAAGAAAGTGAGGCTGGTGACAGCCCTCACTCACTCAAATCAAAGTCAACTACAAATCATGCCATAATCTCCCTGATGTTCTGGTCTTCTTCCACAATGGAGGATAAACAACCTGTGAGTAGTCCAAGCTGAATGGGAACCCAGCTGGCCAGTTCCAGTTGCGCAACTCAGCTCATCTCTCCTCTCATCTCTTCTTCCCTTACCTGAGGGTGTTCTGCCTCTTCTGAGGAAGGCAAATTTTGATGGCAGAAAGCTACCTAGTTAACTTGGGATTTACTGGTTAAATTTATTTCTCAAAGACCAAGACTTAAACCTAAATCACTCTGGAGCTCATATATTGGACAATAGGTCTCTGCCCAAGCACCACTTAATAGTAATTTTTGGACCCTCCTGGCTCAGAGTCAATGTAAATAGTAACTGTTTCCCTTTTCTCCAGCAACCCTAAGGGTCTTCCCCTCCCAGTGTGATTTCATACAAATTACGTATGAGAAGAACTGACACAGATGGGAGAGGAAGGGGGTAGTTCTGGAACCCTACTCTAATTGAGAATGAGTTAAGGAAGAGGTACGTGTGTGTGTGTGTGTGTGTGTGTGTGTGTGTGTGTGTGTATGTGTGTGTAAAAGAGGGTAAGAGGATTTAGGAAAGGATAAAGGATGGATAGGAAATAGGGTAAGGGGGGGCTATAGAAAGGTGTGTAGATCAATGGAATGGGATAAAGAAGAAATTTTATATATATAAGGGTATAAAACTCTTCTAAATTCAGAAAGAAATAAAAGGGTAAGAGAATAGGGTAGAGGGAGAGGTTGAGGAAGGGATTCTTGGAGGGGAGGATAGGTTAAGGAATAGGAGGGCAAGTTAGTATACAGAAGTAAAGTAAGGGAGTGAGGAGGGATAGGAATAGGGTAAGAAGGATAATGAGGAAAGTAGGAAGGGGGAAATATGCAGAAAGTAATTATAGTTTAGAATGTGAATGCGATGAATTCACTTATAAAATGGAAATCGATAGCAGATTAAAGATTTGAATTCAATAATACATTGCTGTCAGGAAATGCTATAAAAATAGGAGATAAACACAAACATAAAATAAAGACCAGGAGTAGACTTTATTACATAAAAAACTGGGATAGTAATCAAGATCTTGGACAAAATTAAAGCTAAAATCAGATTTAATCAAAAGAGGGAAAATAGGAAAACTATACTGTGTCAGTCATATCAATCAATAGTTTTAGACCATATAAAGTAAGTAGACTACAGAAAATATAAGAGTATACCTGCCAAAACAGACACAGGAACTATAACACTATAAACACAAAATACCTTTTATATAAACATGGGTCTAAATAATTAGATAATATCTATTGTGCCTGGGTAGGTAAAGCTAATACAATTTTTAAATGACAATTTTACCTAACTTATCTATTTATGTAATGCTATCTCAAATTACTAAAAATTTATCAGTCAGAAAAATAATAACTGGGCTCATTTGGAACAGCAGAGGGTAAGGAATTTCAAGGAAACCAGGGGAAAAGATATGAAGGAAAAACTGAGTAGTATCGAACTTTAAACCATACTGTAAGAGTAGTGTCAAAGTGAAAAAGGGATCATTTTGATTACTTTAAATTAAAATTTTCCTATAAATAAAATCTGTGTAGCCAAGAATAGAGGGAATGTAGAAAAGTGGGGGGAAATCTCTCACAGAAGATTTCCCAGATAGAATGTGATTGGGTAAGATATTGCTGTGGTGTAGGAAATGATGAGTTGGTAGATTTAGGAAACATATGGAAAGACTTAGACTTATGAAGGATGATGTTACCAATCTTCAGAGAAATAGATGACAAATGGAAAAAATATAATCTGGTCTTATGTATATGCTTTTGACTGCATACGTGTATAAATGTGCATGTTTATAAGTATCTATTGCTGTGTGTGTGTGTGTGTGTGTGTGTGTGTATTTCTGTGCTTAACTGTTGCCTTCTTGGAGGATAGGAAAAAAGGGGGTGGGGGAATAAAGTAAAAAGTGTACAGCAGAGGAGAAAAGAAATCATACAAAGAAGCAAAATGCTGCTTCCAGTGAGAATACAATCTTATGATCTGGGCCACCTGGGCTGTGACCACAGCTCCCATTGTATCTACACCTGCTGCTTCATCACTTGCCTTTCACCACAGGACTTTGGGAGTAAGTAAAAATGGTAAAAATGGTATTGATGGTGTCTTCTTATTTGTGCATAAATTGGATTTATGTAAGGCAGAGACGCATGTAATTTTCAGCCTCACTCTCTCTTTTGGAGCCATTACAGTAGATGACTGGTTATGACACAAGATGGAGTGAATGACCTTGATGTCTTAAGATGCCTAACCAAGCTCTAAGTGCTCCACAGTGACTGCTTCAGCTGCCTTCATGGCCATTGGAACAAACTCTTCTTCTCTGCCCATTCCACCAGGGAAATTTGTCAATGCTTGGGGGTAGACATTCCCCTAACTCATCAACCCTTCAGTTACCTTCAACCGGGTTTAGCTCATCTGCTGAAATGATTTACCAGGATGTGACCACTGCACATGCTACAGTTTCTTGAAGTCACAGGTGAGAATTAGGTGGATCAGGAGGTAGACACCAAAGGTGAAAAGCAGCCCTGAAAAGGATTTGGCAGCCCTCACACCAGAGGAACCAGTTCCCCCTGAACATACCCAAAATCAAGTCTAAACAACTGAGAAAATATCAATTGTTCTTGAGTAGGATGAGCCAGTGTAATATAAATGACACTTCTACCTGAATTAATAATTTATTCAGTGTCATACCCATCAAACTACCAAGAACTTATTTTATAGAGATAGAAAAAAATAATTAGAAAATTCATCCTGGAGAACAAAAGGTAGAGACTATCAAGAGAATTAATTTAAAAAATGTAAAGGAAAGTGGCCTAGCCATACCAGATCTCAAATTATGTTATAAAACAATAATCATCAAAACTATCTGATCCTGGCAAAGAAACAGAGCAAAGGATTAGTGGAATAGATTAAGCATATAAAACACAGTAGTAATCTAGTATTGACCATAGTAATCAATATTTGATAAACCCAAAGACCCAAGCTTTTGGGACAAGATCCCACTTTTGATAAAAACTGTTGGGAAAACTAGAAAACAATTTGGCAGAAACTAGGTATAGACTAACATCTTATACCATATACCAAAATAGGTACCTAATTTAGACAGAAAGGCTAATACCATAAACAAATTAGGAAATCAAGGAATAATTTGCCTGTCAGATCTATGGAGAAGGGAAGAATTTATGATCAAATATGAGATAAGAGAGCATTAGAGACACAAAATAGATCATTTTGATTATATTAAATTTAAAAAGTTTTTGTACATACAAAACCAATGCAACCAAGATTAGAGGGAAAACAGAATGCTGGAAGATGTTTTTTTTTAACCATGAGTGTTCTGATAAAGGCTTCATTTCTCAAATAAGTAGAGAACTGATTCAAATTTATAAGAATACAAGTCATTCCCCAATTGATAAATGGATAAAGGATATGACCAGGTAGTTTTCAGACAAAGGAATCAAAGCTATCTATGGTCATATGGAAAAATGTTCTAAATCACTATTGATTAAAGAAATGTAAATTAAAACAACTCTGAGATACCACCTTATACCTATCAGATTGGTTAATATGAAAGAAAAGGAAAATGACAAATGTTGGAGGAAATGTGGGACAATAATACAGTTAGTAGAGTTGTAAACTGACCCAACCATTCTGGAGACAAATTTGGAAGTATACCCCAAGAGATAATAAAATTCTTCTTGACCTTTGGCCCAGCAATAGCACTATTAGGTCTGTATCTCAAAGAGATCATAAAAAGGAGGAAAAGATCTATATGTACAAAAATATTTATATCAGCTCTTTTTGTGGTAGCAAAGAATTGGAAATTGAAGGGATGACCACTGCTTGGGGAATGGTTGAACAAATTGCAGTATGTGATTGTAATGGAATACTATTTTTCTATCACAAAGAATGAGCTGGACAATTTCAGAAAAACCTGGAAAGACTAACATGAACTGATGCAAAGTATAATGAAAATAAAACCAGGAGAACATTATATGTGGTAACAGGAATCCTGAATGTTGATTTTAGCTATTCTCAGCAATACAGTAATCCAAGACAATTAATTCCCAAGGACTCATGATGAAAAATTCAATCCATATTTAAAGAAAGAACTGATAGAGTCTGAATGCAAATCAAAGCATACTATTTTTCTCTTTTTCTTCATGTTTTTATTTTTGGTTCTGTGTCTTCTTTCACAACATGACTAACATGGAAATATGTTTGGCATGATTGAACATATATAACATATCAAATTACTTACCATCTCATAGAGATGCTTCTTTGTTATAGTCCAAGCTCCTTTGCCTTCTGGAATATCATATTTCAAGGCTTCCAAACCTTAAATGTAAAAGCTGTGAAATCCTGTGTAATCCTGACTGTGAATCCATGACAACTGAATTGTTTCTTTCTGATTGCTTACAGTATTTTCTCCTTGACCTGAAAGTTCTGGATTTGGCAATAATATTCCAGAGGATTCAGGGAAGATGGTGGAGTAAGTGAGAAAACTTGAAGCTCTCAAGATTTTCCTCCACAAAAGAGATTAAAAAAGCTCCTCTGGGTGAATATAGAGTCAGAAAAACAAATAAGAGCAGGGGCAGAACAGAGATCCTCTTGGGGCAATTGGAGAAGACCTGAAGAAAAATCCCAGGGCTAGATTTCCTCCCTGTGAAAAGTAACACTTCCAGGCTAGGGTCCACTTAAACAACAAGCAGCAATCTGCATAAACAAGGGGCAAGCCCTGAAGTTAGATGGATTGGGAGGCTGCCTCTGCCTGCCACAGAAACTTTTACACCCAGGAACAGTGAGGGGAGTTAGGTTTCTGATCTGGGGAAGATCTAGCAAACCTCTGCTGATAAGGAACACCAGACCCAGCTGTGCAGCAAAGACATGGCTGGATGAGAAGAAACCAGCACACATCAAGTGAGTGCAGAAGCAGTGGGGCCAGGAAGCCACTGGCTGTGGGCACTTACAGGAGGATGGAGATCTTGGTTTATTTTCAAGAACATAAGGGAGAATGGAAGAGGATCAGAGGTCAAAGTCACCTTTCCCATACCCCAGAACTAAAGCTCATTATTAAAACTAAATTATTACCAAAAAAAAAAAATCCACAGGTAAAGGAGGGAGAATGCAACCATAGGGAGCTACTATGGGAACAGAGAAGACCAAGGTTCATCTTCAGAGGAGGATACTGAAAGAAAGGAACTCTCTTCTACCCAAAGAGTAATGTCAAATGGTCACCTGCCCAAAAAAAATTCATTGAAGAACTTTAAAAACTTTAAAAATACTTTAAAAATCAAATGAGAGAGGGGGCGGAGCCAAGATGGTGGAGTAGAAAGACTCACATTTGCTAGCTCCGAATCCACAGCCCATAGATTCCTTGTAAAAAGAACTCCTGACAAATTCTGGAACAGTGGAAGCCACGCAGCAACACAGTGAAGGAGATTTCCGTTGCAGAGAGCCCTGAAAAACCGACCACAAATGTACCCCAGATGGGAGCGGAGCCTGCCCGGCCCGAGCGCTCCCCTCCCCCGCCCCGGCCATGTGGCACTGAGAGGAGCAAGCAGACCCAAGCAGGCATCAGGGACCTGAATCTCCGGTGGCTGCGAAGGTCCCTCCACCCACAGACGCACAGGTCAGTGAGAGAGACAGGCTGAGAGGGGAGTGGGGGATCTCCGGGACTCGGACCGCCTGGGAAGCGGCCGCTGCAGCAGAGGTTGAGGCAGCTTGGCCAGACACTCCCAGAGCAGGCTGGAGCTCCACCCCAGCTCCACTACAAAGGATCTCTGTATAAACCCCCTGAGGGAACTGAGCCTGAGAGGCGGCCCTGCCCCCACCTGAGAACCAGCAGATAAGCCCCCTTTGAAGAGCCGAAAAGTCTGCCGCCAAAAGCCCTGAGGCTGGGGAGCAGCATTTGAATCTCAGACCCCAAGCACTAGTTCGGGCAGACCTAAGCTGGGGTGGAGAGGACTCTCAGAAATCAAATAACTGGCTGGGAAAATGCCCAGAAAAGGGAAATAAACTAAGACCATAGATGGTTATTTCCTTGAGAAGATCATTCCTCCATTTGACGACGAGGAGGTCTGCTTACCATCA
>JAQQSK010007035.1:0-14153 GCA_028658325.1 Potorous gilbertii
GTGAGCTTTTGCACCTCTTTTTCCACTTGGCTAATTCTGCTTTTGAAAGCATTCTTCTCCTCATTGGCTTTTTGAACCTGTTTTGCCAATTGAGTTAGCCTATTTTTCAAGGTGTTATTTTCTTCAGCATTTTTTTGGGTCTCCTTTATTAAGGTATTGACCTGTTTTTCATGCTTTTCTTGCATCTCTCTCATTTCTTTTCCCAGTTTTTCCTCTACCTGTCTAACTTGATTTTCAAAATCCTTTTTGAGCTCTTCCATGGCCTGAGCCCATTGGATATCTATTTCAGATGTTTGGGATAAAGAGGCCTTGACTTCTATGTCTTTACGTGGTGGTAAACAACTCTTTGTCAGAAAGGAGTGATGCAATCATCTGTTCCCCAAGAAAATAACCTTTTATGGTCTTAATTTTTTTCCCTTTTCTGGGCATTTTCCCGGCCAGTTACTTGACTTCTGAGAGTCCTCTCCACTCCTGGCCTGGGTTCACCCAGCTAATGCTTGGGGTCTGAGATTCAAATGCTGCTCCTCGGCCTCAGGACTTTTGGTGACAGGCCTGGCTGCTATTCAATGGGAGCTTAATTTCTGGTTCTCAGGTCGGGGCAGGGCCGCCTCCCAGGCTCAGTTCCCTCAGGGGCTTTATGCAGAGACCTTCAGTAATGGATCTCCTGGTGAGCTCCTGCCTGCTCTGAGAGCCTCTGGATGCTTGCTGCCTCTGCTGCTGCCTCTGCCACTGCCTCTTGAAGGGGCCTGAGTCCCCGATCCCCTCTCAGCATGTTTCTTTCACTGACCTGTGCATCTGTGGGTGCAGGGACCTTCACCGCCACTGGAGATTCTGTCCCTGAAGCCTGCTCGGATCTGCTTGCTCCTCTCAGTGCTGCGCGGTCAGGGTAGGGAAGGGCTCTGCTCCCTTCCAGGGTGTGATGGACCTTTGGGATCAGCTTTTCAGGGCCCTCTGGAATAGAAATCTCCTTCACTGAATTGCTGTGCGGCTTCCACTGTTCCAGAATTTGTTGGGAGTTCTTTTTAGAGGAACTTCATGGGCTGTGTGTTAGGAGCTAGCATATGTGAGTCTTTCTACTCTGCCATCTTGGCTCCGCCCCCTTTAAGTGATATCCATCAGTTCTTTCTATGGAAGTGGATGGAATTTTTTCTTTATGTCAGAGAACTAATTCTTAATAATCACACAAACGTATGCATAATTGTACATAAAAAGAAATATCTATACACATGCATATGCACATCAGTACACACATTTATATGCTTAAGACATATATACTATACACAACATATGTACATATTCATGTTGCATATGTGTATATGCATATGAACATTTGTACAAACATTCTATGTAAAATAGATGTGTGTATCTATATGCATGTGATTATGTGTGTATGTGTTCATAATCTTAACTGAAGAAGGATTCACTTTCACTTTAAATTGTGAGGTCCTCGAGATATTCCTGTTTGAAGATGACATTGTGGTGATTGAAACATTTCTGGGAACATATGAAGGCCAAAGAGAGGAAAAGTGGATAAATGCTAAGGCACTGAATTTTATTGCATAGGAATTATATTTTGAATTCATTTTAAATCAAGGTATAATAAAATGTCAGCACACATCAAACAGATTCTTTGCTATTTCAATATCCTTCTTGTACTTTAATTGTTAGTTAAATATATGTCAGTCCTTAAATTTTAGAAAAATGTCAACTGAAGTCAACAGATGATACATGTGCAATGTCATGTCTTTACTATTTCTTTTTGCTTCCAATAGGTCTCCTCATCTTCTTTTTATCATTTTCCAGTTACATTCCTCTTGCCTTGCTTGTTTCTCTCAAACTTCTGCTATCAGAGCAATTGTTTGTAGCAAAAACACAGCTGCATGCCTCCAAACCTATTGATGTGGAAGTCACCTCTCATGGTCCAAAAAAAAAGGGATTTTCAGGTGTAGCAGTCTCAAGCTTCCACTGTCACATTTGTGGTTTTGAAATAGGAGAAATTCCACTCTCTTTTTCTCCATTCCTTTTCCCTGAGATTCCCCAAAACACATAGAGTAACTAGGGTGCACAGTGGACGTAGAGTGGGAGACCTGAATTCAGGAAGACTCATGTTGCTGAGTTTAAAAATGGCCTCAGACATTGACTAGCCATGTGACCCTGGGCAAGTCAATGATGTTTGTCACTGTTCCAAATCTTTAAAATGATCTAGAAAAGAGAAGGGCAAACCTCGCAGGCATCTTTGTGAAGAAAACACCAAATGGGGTCACAAAAGTCCGATATCACTGAAAATGACTGAAACACATCAAAATTCCCCAAACTGACTTGGAATAAACTTCCTTGTGGGTCCATTACAGGGTTGATCTTAATTAGTTTTCTCTCTTCTAAAACAGCAAAGGACTACAAATCCCAGGGGGTTTTGTGGCCAGACAATCTTCAATCAGGTTTTGTTATATTTAAAATCATTGATTTTGTTTTAAAACTCCTGGCCTTTCATATTTTAACAGAAATAGGTTGAGATTAGATGTGAAAGGCACAGTGGAGAGTTGAGGTAACTGACTAAAAACTGTTTCTGTACAAAAATATTTTTCTAAAATATTTGGGTACTTAAGGCAAAGTATTTTTGTCAAAGGAATGAGGTATACTTAAATTTCCTTCTCCATTTCACTCTTGTCCTTCTGTCTGTCTCTCCTTTTTTTTTTTTTACAGAGTCTATGATTTCATTGATATGGTTTTCATCCAGTGAAAAAACTCCTGCTCCTTTTTCTGTTTTGAGAGGACACTCCATGAAATGGTTTATTGACTAAGAAAATAACAGAACAAAAGGGAAAGTATTAGGGACATTTTACAAAAAAATAGTTTCCTCCACATTCACTTTTGATTGTATTCGACTTGCTTTAAAGGTTTGCCCTGGTTAGGTTAGCTAATGGTTCATTGTGTTGTGTTTCCTTTAATATGAATAGTCTAAAACTGATCAAGAAGTAGAGAGCAGGGTCCTGTTTCTAAAGATTAAGTTTACTCAAGGTTGACTTATTCCAGTGAAAGTTACAGGTCTGTGTTGTTTACATTTGACTGACACATTAAAAAATCACAACTTTAAAATAAAAAAAAATATGAAAATAAAAATACTGGCTAGAGGAAAGAATGCAACTAACATTCTCCCTTTCTTATGCTCCCCTTGGAAATTGAAGTCTCTCTATCTACTCCAACCCCCGGAGATTGTACCTTGTTGGAATATACTATACCTGTAGCAACACTTGAAGTCAAGTCTTCCAGATTCAGGGGCCAGCTTTCTAGTCACTCCATCAAGCTTTATGTCATGTACTCTTATAACAGCTTTAAATGGCAATAGTTATTGTTAACAGTTGAAGTGAAGAGTATGAAATAACCCAAAATAGGCAGGCTGGTGGAATCTTGCATTTTAAATCTTTGGACTAAAATATACTGGGTAACATAAATATTTTGACCAGATAAACATGAAAAATCTGTTAATAAAGAAGGTTGAACTGAGAATAATTTGTATTGGGAAGAGAAGATAATGGAAGATAATGGAATAATGGTAACAGAAGATAATGGAAGCAAGGAAAAATTGAAGTTTTTGCCCCTAGAATTTTAAAGGTAGAAATAGCCCTTTAAGCAATCTTCAAGAAGGCTACTCTTTCCCTCCCTCCTTCAATCAATCAATCAATCATCTGTCACTGAATAGGTATTTATGGAGGAGATCTTTTGTCTTAGATGCTGAGAAAGATACAAAACAAATATATAACATGGTTCCTGAATTTAAGGATGCTGAAATCTTTTGAGGGGGAGAAAGAGCAAAACAAAATGATTTGAGTAAAAGAAAAGACTGTATATTATCACTAGGCTCTAACACAGTAGAGATGTTCAGAAAAAAGACAATCTCTTACAAAGGGGGAAAACGTCAAAATGCATTCTTACTTTGACTGGTGGATATACAAAGATGATTTTCACAGAAGTAGCGAGCAATACTTTATGAGATATTGCAGGGTAAGTTTGGTACAATTCTGCTGAGCCCTCTGTTAAATTTAATTCAGTAGAAATTCATTAGCTATCTCCCATTTTCTCAACAATGCTTTACATTCTGGAGATATGAAGCCAAATATACGATAGTCCTTAGCTCAGGGATTATTCTACTATGCCCAGATAAGTGAATATGGAATATAGGAGTAGGAACTAGATGTTTTAATTAATTTAGGAAACTCTTAGGTAAAGAAGAACACTTTAGAAGTGTAGGTCACATGCCTATCTGCAACTTAGAGTCTTAGAGAATGTTTAAGAACACTGAGAGGTGACTTTCCCTGGGTCACACAGTCAGAAGCAGGGCTTGAACACAGCTCTTCCTGTAGATGGATCATTCTATCACTCTGCCATGTTAAATATGTATTACATTAAAAAAATAAAATGTAAAGTAATTACAAGGGCTGGTGGTAGTTTTGATAACTGGAGAAATGAGAAAGTGTGCACTCTAAGAGGTGGCATGATAAATAAGCCTGCAAGGAACTAGGATTTCTGAGAGGCTGAAGATAGAAAGGAAAGAAAGCATCCCTGACCACATACCAACAGTGAAGAATGACAAATATCAGCAATCAACATTTTACCTTTCAGTGATAGACATGAAATATTAAAAGATTCCATGCAATATCTTCCAGCTCTTTGGGCATTTTCTCCATGAAGGATTCAAGGAAGGTCATAAACAAAAATATATACAAAATAAGAAGACATGGGAAAGTTATCACCTGTCCTAAGAGAGAGATCAACCATCTTTATGAGATTATAGCTCCATAAAGCATAGAAATATAAGTGATGCCTTAAAGACAATAGAAGAGGGAGATCTGAAGACAAGTATGTGCCACAAGGAAGAGGATGAGGAGTCTGAGACAACTAACATAGATTTGGAATAGGATAGATTATTAACTATGCAATAATGATGATCCCACCATAGCTATTTGTAATGTGGCTGCGGCTGCATTTCACCAGCTGTGATGCTCTAGAGAGAACACATCACCATCCCCAGAGCAGCAGCTCTGGGCAAAGTTGGATTGGCCTAGAAGTGTCACATTGAGTTTAAATAGAGACTGGTGCAAAGTGACACATTAGTACAGGGGAGTGGCAAGCAAAGGAGGGGGAATGTCTAGAAAGAGACAAAGTGGCCTTCACTATATGGGCAGACATAGCTTAATCAACAGCTAAAATCAATGAAGCAAAAAATGTATTGCCAACCATATTACATCTTGTATTTGTACTTGATATGAAGCCATACCAGAATAGCCACTCATTCATGTTGACTATTTCTCTCTATCATTAATCTTCAAATATAATTTTAATCCCATCCTAATTAATCCTTTCTTTTTTTGTTTTCTTTTCTCCTAAGAATACCAATGTGCCTAAGGTTTTTTCCTAATCTGTAAAATGGACAAAGTAATACTTAGCTTGTAACTCTAATGAGCACCAAAGGAGAAAATTGATGTAAAGAAATCTAAATCTTTACTGGGGCGTGCTAACTGGTATTTCATTAACTTTTCAAAATGCATTTTGATAACTACATTTCAGTATATGTTTTTTGGTAATTTTACGTACTTTGTTTTTTGAAAACATTATTCCAAGAAGGGATACATAGGTTACATCAGACAGACCTGAGTATGACTTATGCAAAAGGTTTAAGAGCCATTGTTATAAGCCTCATTTGAAAGTCATCATCTATCAGCATCATCATCAACATCACCATCATCATTACTTAAGAACAATGATAAGGGAAGCGTGTGAGAGGTTTGAAAAGAAGGTGACTACACTAGTCTGAAGGTGAGACTCATTGGAGATATTGGAGATAAGTTGGAAACAGTTCAAGGAGCGCTGACTATGTTGACAGACTAGATTATTTGAAAGTCACCAGGAATCAGACCCTAACACTATGTATGTCCAGGGTACCTGCAAAAATAACGGAAGGAAAGGGGTCCTAGATATTGGTGTCTACCAGGGACCAGATGATGATCTACACATAAGTAGTACATTTTCTAGATGAAAGACAAACCAAAGAGAATTATTAGCAGTCGTTACCAATGAATTGAGCAAGTGAAGGTTCAAAATATGAACAGACTTATTGTGTGCGCAGATGACCAATTTATCACCAAAGTTCTTAATGAACAAATTGACAGCAGAAAAGAAAATGGCTGGAAAACAAGTAAAAATAAAGATGTTGTCCACAGAGACCAATTTGAGACCAATTCACTAAGCTGGATAATCTGACTCAGGACATGAAAGATGAGTGGAACTATGTACCTGCTCATTCCAATTTTGAAGGCAATGCCGAAGCTCAAAAGATTAGCCAGAGAAGCAATTTAAAAGAAGTGACAAGGCTTGCAGATGGTGAAATTTAGAGTGTCTCTCTCTTTAACCCTGAAATATAATCTCTAAATCAATATCATTACCTTTTCCCCTTTGTGTTGGAGGTATCTTTCATGGCCATCTTTGAAAATATTCTTCATATGCTTTCTCAGTTTTTCTATGTACTATTTTATTTTTCTTCAATACAATAAACAAAATTCTGTTTACTACACTGCAAACAAGTGTAGGAATTTTCACATGTACTAATAATGAGAGAAAGACATATATCCTCATCTCTGTAAGATCCAGCTGAACTCTGATTTGCTCAACTCTTGACCCAAACCACCTAGGAACCAATACAGACCACTTGACAACTCACATGACTTGGGATAATGGGTATAACTAACTTTTCCTTCAGGTAAAATGGACAGTGAAATAAACTTTGCCATCTGATCAGACACTGTTTTCCTGACTTTACCATTTGTCCTGCTTGTATGCCAATATCATCTGATCTTCTGACAACCTGAAGATCCCTTTCTTTGGTTAGGTAATCTGCCCCTCTGGGGCACTCATGACTTTTATGACTTAGAGTTTTAAAAAATCTTCCCCTTTAGCCAGCAACTGAACTCTCTGATATTTTGTCTTTCCCCCCACCACAATGTAAACTTGACCATAGATTATCTTTCTGTAGTTGTCATCCATCCCCAATACTGAGAATAATACTTGGAACTTAGTAGGAACAGGAATTCAATAAATGTTTTTTTCATTAATTCATAATATCTGGCTTATGGCACCCTCACCCTTCTGATAAATGCTATTTTTATTTTATGAAAAAAACATTCCTTTTTATGTTTAAGAAAAATCTTGGGGGTGAGCCAAGATGGCAGAGTGAGAGCAAGGACTCACCTAAGCTCTCAGACAAACTCCTTCAGATACCTCTAAAAAGAGAATCTGATCAAATTTTGGAGGTGCAGAATCCAGTAGGAGACAGACTGTGGCAGATTCAAAGCCCAGGACAGACTGGAATGTCCATGGGGGTGAGTCCACAGCACACAGTGCAGCACATCCAGCACAGTGGAGCGGGAGGGCCCTGGGGAAACTTGAGACAGCAGCAGGCAGAATCTGTGGAGCCACAGCCCAGGGCAAGAGACCAGACAAGTGAGACTAGTGACAGCTGCTGAGCACCAGATATCGATGCAGCAGCTTCTGAGACTTTCAGCCTACAGATTAAACATCTGAAAGTTACCTACTTGAACTTCCGGTAGCTGGGATGGTGGAGTAATCAGTAAATACTATCTCCTCCCCCTCTTGAGGAACTCGAAAGAACCATAAAATATTTCCCTGGAAAAATTCTGGATCAGCAGAAACAGCAGAGGGGGAAAATAGTCTCATAACACCTGAGGCTAGGAAAATAGCTAAGGGAGATTCCTCCTACTGTGGCAGAGGCAAACTGGAAGGAAAGGGGCCCCAGGGTGGAGGAAACTCCCACTAAGACCCAGGCAAGTCTCAGCCCTAGGAGAGGAGCACCAGGAGGGCTAGGATCTAGGTGCACTAGGATCTAGGCATGCCTTAGCACTCCAGGGGAAACAGGCAGACAGTAGGGCAGCTCTGATCACCATCCTCTGAGCTTGCCTTTGCCTCAGTTCAGGTGAGGAGATCTGTGACCAAACCACCCACCTCCACATTTAACAATTAACTCCAGGGCTGATCAGGGAAACACAAAACAAAAACCTGCTCTTAGCTTTTTCACACAAGTCAGCTAAACATCAAGTTCTGTGGCTTCTAACTGAAAGAACCAGAAGTCACAACACACAAATCACCATCATGAACAAGAAAAAGCAAAAGAAGGGTGAAAAAGCACAGAATCTTTCTATGGGGATAAGGGCCAAAATAAAAGTACAAAAGAGGTCAGTAGTGAGACTGTACTTCCATCTGAAACTTCAGAAGGACTATGAACTGCTCACATGTACAAACAGCTCTCCTGGAACAGTTGAAGAAGGAAATAGAAGAAAAACTGGCCAATGATTTTAAAAATATAAAAAAAGAATTGACAATGAGAACATCTCTTTGAAAAGGAAAATTGAACAAATGGAAAAGGAAGTACAAAAATTAACTGGAGAAAATATCTCCTTAAAAGGAAAAATTGGAAAGATGGAAAAGGAGATGCAAAGTTAACTGAAGAAAACAATTTGATAAAGATTAGAATTGGCCAAGTAGAAACTAATGACTCTATGAGACAGGAAGAATCAGTCAAACACAATCTAAAGAATAAAAAGATAGAAGAAAATGTAAAATATCTAATTGAAAGAACAACTGACCCGGAAAATAGATCCAGGAGAGAAAACTTAAGAATTATTGGCCTCCCAGAAAATCACTATAAAAAAAAGAGTCTGGACAACATCTTCCAGGAAATCATTAAGGAAAACTGTCCAGAAGTGCTAGATCCAGAGAGCAATATAGTCATCGAAAGAATACAACGTTCACCTCCCAAAAGGAATCCCACACTCAAAACCCCAAGAATTATAATTGTGAAATTCCAGAACTATCAAGTGAAGGAGAAAATACTACAGGCAGCCAGAAAGAAACCATTCAAATATCAAGGAGCTGGTCAGGATCACATAGGACCTTGAAGCTGCTACATTACAATATTGAAGGAATTGGAATCTGATGCTCCATAAGGCAAAGGAACTGGAACTACAATCAAGTTTCAGCTACCTATTGAAATTCAGTATAATATTTCAAGCAAGGAGATGGTCATTCAATGAAGTAAGGGATTTCCATACTTTCCTAACAAAAATGCCAGAACATAATAGAAAATTTGATCTTCAAATGCAGGTCCAAAGACAGGCATAAAAAGGTAAATAGGAGGGAGGGAAGAAAAAAAAACTTATTACTCATTTTAGGCAAACCATTTATGTCCCTATAAGGGAAGATGATACCTGTAAATCTTGAAAATTGTACATCTATTATGAAAAATAAAAGAAATATTCATAGAGGGAATAGGTATAAAGAAAAGAATAACATCTTAAAATATGATTTAAGCATGCAAAAGAATTGTAACAAGAGGTGTGAAAAGGAGGAAGCAGAAAATAGTAAACTACATCGCAGGAAGAAGTACAAAATCAAAGTAGAGGGCAACAGGGGAGGGAGATGAGCATTGTGTGAGAGCTACTCTCATATGGTTTGGTTCAAGGAGGGAACAATAAACTTAAGTATATAATTCTAACTAGCTCTATAGGCAGTAGGAGGGGAAGGGGGAAGAAAGGGGAGGGGAAGCTAAAAGGGAGGGAAGAAGCAGTAATAACAAAGGGGAGTAAAAGGGAGGGGGGCTAAAAGAAGCAAGGGAAGGCTGCAGGAGGTGGAGGTAAAAAGTGAAAACTGCTGAGTAGGGGAAGGGAGGCTGGAGAGCACAAATGGTGGGAAAGAGAATGGAGGGAAATACACAGATTGCAATCATAACTGTGAATGTAAATGGAATGAACTCTCCCATAAAACAGAGAGGGAGAGCAGAATGGATTAAAAGCCATAATCCAACAATATTTTGTATAGAGGAAACACATTTGAAATGGGGAGGATACACACAGGGAAAAGGTCAAAGGTTGGAGCAGAATATATTGTGCTTCAGCTGATGTAAGAAAAACAGGAGTAGCAATCATAAACTTAGACATAGTGAAAGCAAAAATAGATCTAATCAAAAGAGATAAGGAAGGAAACTATATCCTGCTAAAAGACACTATAGACAATGAAGCAATATCGTTACTAAACATGTATACTCCATGTGTTGTAGCATCCAAATTCTAAGAGAGAAGTTGGGAGAGTTGAAGGAAGAAATTGACAGCAAAACTATACTAGTGGGGGACCTCAACCTTCCCCTCTCTGAACTTGATAAATCTAACCTCAAAATAAATAAGAAAGAGCATAAGGAGGTAAATAAAACTCTGGATAAGGTAGATATGATAGAACCCTAGAGAAAACTGAATAGGAATAGAAAGGAATATACCATTTTCTCAGCGGTACATGGCACGTATACAAAAATTGACCATATACTAGAATATAAAACCCTCACAATCTAGTGCAGAAAGGAGGAGATAATCAATGCATCCTTCTCAGATCATAAGACAATAAAAATTTACGTAAAGAAAGGCCATGGAAAGATAAATCAAAAATCAATTGGTAAGTAAATAATCTAATCCTAAAGAAGGAATGGGTTAAAGAAGAAATCATAAAAAAAATCAACAACTTCATTTAAGAGAATGACAATAATGAGACAACCTACCAAATCTTATGGGATACTACCAAAGCAGTTCTTAGGGGAAGTTTTATATCTTTGAATGGCTACATAAATAAAATAGAGAAAGAGGAGATCAATGACTTGGGTATGCAGCTGAAAAAGCTAGAAAAAGAATAAATTGAAAATTCCCAAGTAAATAAAAAATTAGAAATACTGAAAACCAAAGGAAAGATAAACAGAATTGAAATTAAGAAAACTCTTGAATTAATAAATAAAATCAAGAGATGGTTTTATGAAAAAACTACTAAAATTATTAAATGTTTGGTCAGTTTGATTTTAAAAAAGAGAGAAGAAAATCAAAATACTTATATTAAAAATGAAAGCGGTGAACTCACCTCCAATGAGGAGGAAATTAAAACAACAATTAGAAATTACTTTGCTCAAATTTATGCCCACAAATTGAATAGTCTAAACAACATGGATGAGTATTTTAAAAAACACAAATTACCCAGATTAACAGAAGAGGAATTTGAACACTTAAACAACCCCATTTCAGAAAAAGAAATTGAACAAGCCATCAATGAACTTCCTAGGAAAAAATCTCCAGGGTCAGATATATTTAAAAGTGAATTCTATCAAACATTTAAAGAACAGTTAATTCCAATACTATACCGACAATTTTTGAAAACTGGGGAAGAGAGAGTCCTTCCAAATTGTTTCTATAATACAAATATGGTTTTCATACCTAAAGCAGGAAGAAACAAAACAGAGAAAGAAAATTATAGACCAATTTCTCTAATGAATATAGATGCAACAATTTTAAATAAGATTTTAGCAAAATTAATACAGCATCTTATCACGAGAATAATACATTATGATCAGGTAGGATTCATGCCAGGAATGCAGGGCTGGTTTAATATTAGGAAAAATTATTAGCATTATCCCTTATATCAATAACAAAACTAACAAAAAATACATGATTTTCAGAATAGTTGCAGAAAATTTTTTGACAAAATACAGCACCCATTCCTATTAAAAACACTGGAGGACATAGGAATAAAGGGAACTTTCCATAAAATAATAAGCAGTATCTATGTAAAACCTCCAACAAGCATTATGTACAATGGAGATAAGCTAGATGCATTTCCAATAATATCAGGTGTGAAACAAGGATGTCCATTACCAGCAATATTATTCAATATGGTACTAGAAATGTTAGCTGTAACAATTAGACAAGATAAATTGAAGGAATAAGAATAAGTAAAGAAGAAACTAAATTATCACTCTTTGAAGATGACATGATGATATACTTAGAGAATCCTAGAGATTCAAGTAAAAACTACTTGAAATACTAAACAACTTTGGCAAAGTTGCAGGTTACAAAACAATCCCGCACAAATCTTCTGCATTCCTATATATTAGCAACCAAGTCCAATAACAAGAGATAGAAAGAGAAATACCATTTAAGGCTAGTGTAGACACTATAAAATACTTGGGAGTTTACCTGCCAAAATCAACCCAGGGACTATATGAACGCAATTACAAGCACTTTTTGCACAGATAAAATCACATCTAAATAAGGGGAAAAACATCAGTTGCTCATGGGTAGACTGAGCTAATATAATAAAAATGAAAATTCTACCTAAACTAATTTACTTATTTGGTGTCATACTAATTAAACTATCAGACAATTATTTTCTAGAACTGGATAAAATAATCTCAAAATTCATCTGAAAGAACGAAAGGTCCAGAATATCAAAGGGACTAATGAAAAGTAATGCTAGAGAATGTGGCCCAGAGCGACCAGATCTCAAATTACATTATAAAGGAGCAATTACCAAAACTACTTGGTACTGGCTGAGAAACAGATGGGTAAAGAAGTGGAATACACTAGGCACTAAAGACACAGTAGGCAGGATTATCACAACTTTCTATTTTTAGGGGTTTTTCTTGGTTTTTTTAAAATATAAATATATTTATTTATCTGTTTTTTACCTTCATTTTCAGAAGATTTTAGATTCCAAAATTTTCTCCCCATTTGTCCCCTACCCCCACCCTAGCACACTGAGCATTCTAATTTCCACCATCACCAATCTGCCCTCTCTTCTATCATCTCTCCCTTCTCTTGTCCCCATCTTCTCTTTTGTCCTGTAGGGCCAGGTAACTTTCTATTCCCCATTACCTGTATTTCTTATTTCCTAGTAGCAAGAAAAATACTCAAGAGTTGTTCCTAAAACTTTGAGTTCGAACTTCTCCCCATCCCTCCCTCCCCACCCATTCCCTTTGGGAAGGCAGGAAATTCAATATAGGCCATACCTGTGTAGTTTTGCAAGTGACTTCCATAATAGTTGTGTTGTGGAAAACTAACTATATTTCCCTCCCTCCTATCCTGCTCCCCATTGTTGCTATACTCTCTTTTGATCCTGACCCTCCCTAAGTGTTGACTTCAAATTGCTCCCTCGTCCCACTACCCTCCCTTCCATCATCCCCCCCTGCTCATCTCCTTCTCCCCCACTTCCCTGTATTATAAGAGGTTTTCATACCAAAATGAGTGTGCATTTTATTCCTTCCTTTAGTCGAATGTGATGAGAGTAAACTTCATGTTTTTTTGTTTTTCTTTCTGAGTTCTCCTCTTTTTCCCTCCACTAAAAAGTCTCGGGGGGCGGAGCCAAGATGGCAGAGTAGAGAGACTCACATTTGCTAGCTCCAAATCCACAGTCCGTAGATTTCCTATAAAAAGAACTCCTGACAAATTCTGGAACAGTGGAAGCCGCAGCAACACAGTGAAGGAGATTTCCGTTGCAGGGAGCCCCGAAAAACCGACCGCAAAGGTACCCTGGACTGGAGCTGAGCCCTGCCAGGTGCGGTCCTCCCCCCCCCCACACTCCCCGGCCAAAACCGCACTGAGAAGAGCAAGCAGACTCAAGGAGGCGTCAGGGAGGGAATCTCCAGCAGCTGCGAAGGTCCCTCCACCCAGAGACGCACAAGTCAGTGAGAGAGACAGAATGAGAGGGGAGCGGGGTTTCTCTAGGACTCAGGCTCCCTCTGAAGGCAGCAGCAGAGGCAGCAGTAGAGGCAGCAGGCGTCCAGAGGCCGGCAGAGCAGGCAGGAGCTCCACCCCAGCTCCATTACAAAAGATCTCTGCATAAACACCCTGAGGGAACTGAGTCTGAGAGGCGGCCCTGCCCCCCACCTGAGAACCAGCAGATAAGCTCCCATTAAAGAGCAGTCAGGCCTGCCGCCAAAAGCCCTGAGGCTAGGGAGCAGCATTTGAATCTCAGACCCCAAGCACTAGCTGGGCAGATCTAGGCTGGGGTGGAGAGGACTCTCAGAAGTCAAGTAACTGGCTGGAAAAATGCCCAGAAACGGGAAAAAATCTAAGACCATAGAAGGTTAATTTCTTGAGAAGATGATTCCTCCATTCCTCTCTGACGAGGAAAAAGAGATATGCTAACCATCAGGTAAAGACATAGGAGTCAAAGCCTCTGTATCCCAAATATCTGAAATAGATACCCAATGGGCTCAGGCCACGGAGGAGCTCAAAAAGGATTTTGAAAATCAAGTCAGACAGGTGGAGGAAAAACTG
>JAQQSK010007036.1:0-14152 GCA_028658325.1 Potorous gilbertii
ATATGGAAAAAATTCAGAACTCATGGTATTTCAGTGACCAGCTGTGACCGTAGAGGGCTAACAATGAAACCTGTGCTTTTCACCTTTGAACAGAGAAATAGCAGACCACAGATGTGGAAGGAGTCCTCTTTTGTGAGACACAGCTGGTGTATTGATTTATTTTGCTTACATTTATTTTGCTTCATTACAAAGGAGGTCATTGTTGTAGAGGTTAGGGAGTGGTAGTTAGGAAATGTCAGTGATTTTTTTTAAACAGGAAAAAACTTTATCTTGTACCCATTGAAGGGCTGACCTTACATGTAGGAGCAATGTGTGTGGCACTGGATTTAGAGTCAGGAACTCCTAGGTCCTGCTTCATATATTAGCTTTTTGACCCTGAACAGACTTCCTTATCTTTCAAATGAGAGGAATGGATTGAGTGCCTTCTAGGTTCCTTTTCAGCTCTTAATCTGTGGTCTTATGAGTTTTCCTATTGTGATATGGAAGGCACCAGAAGGCCTCCCCTTAGGAACTTGGTAATCTAGGTTGGGAAATAAGGCATATAGATGTGAAAACATGTGTTAAAAGACTATAAAGAGCTTTCCTCATAAAAAGGTAGAAGCCATATCTTATTCATTTAGCACAACATCATGGCTACCATAAAAACTCAATGAAGGTTTGTTTTTCAAATTGAATTGCCGTAAAATCTCTCCCCTATCTGCCTTCTACTAATATGCTCCAGTTTAGGTTTTGACCATAGATTGTCATCTGAGGACAAGCTGAGCAGAACAGCTCGGTAGAAAGAACTTTGGATTGTTGTTAGAAGACCTGGTCTCCAGTCCTGGCTCTGTAATTTATTAGCTATGTGACCTTTCCACTTGGGGTCTATTTCCTCATTGATTAAAAATATACAGGGGACTCTGTGATTTCTGAGGTCCTTCTAGCTCTGACATTCAGCCAAGCTAGGATTTTAAATCTGGTGAGGCTCATCACCAGAAAGCGGGCCACAAGACGGTGAGCTGTTTTGGCCATGGCATCTTATGAAGACCCACTGCTCAAACTTGGAGGGAATACTCACGTGGATGGCAATCACAGATCTTTGAAGGAAGGAAAAACATTTCATTCCTTGAGGTTGAGACTCTGTATCCCATTAAAAATTAGAATCCCCTTGGAAGGGGGAGCCTATCAAGCCATTTACAGTCAATTACACATTAGTGTGAATTAATTTATCAGGTCTTTTCCAAAATTAAAAAGAAGGTGTAGATAGAGTTCTGGGAGAGAATGGCACAAAACAACTGAAGGAGAAAAGGGGAGATCCAAAGCATGCATACTGGCTCCAGAAAGGTAATGACTAACATGAAGGTAACTTCCTCCAAAAGAAGGGGGGTCGAGGAGAGACGCAAGATTGAGGTAAGGTAGAGGCACAACTAACACCGTAACAGGATCCAGTCGCCTGAGCTTCAGGTTCAAAGACGTGTGTGGCCAGAATGACAAGGGGCTGGGGAAGATTTCCTGACAAAACTGAAAGTAATTAACCTGGATAAGAGGAGACTTCAGGGGGCCAGCCCTCTGTCCTCCAACATTTGAAGCTGTCCCACAGAAGAGAGATTTGCTTTGTTCAGTTTGGCCCCAGAGGGCAGAATGAGGACAAATGGGTGTAAATTGTGAAGATTTAATCCATATTCTCTAAAAGAGAAACAGGCTAGCCTATGACTTGGGGTCTCCAAGCAGACCACAATAAGAGCTTGTCAGAGATTCATGATGGCATTCTTGAGTTGAGCAGGTGATTGAGTTCCCTTTTATTTCTGAGGTTCTACAATTGCAGACAGCTGGGTCCCGAACTCATGCTGGTAACATTTCATGCGTTGTTTAAAAATAATAATGCCACCATACATATATGTATGTGTGTATCACTTTAAGATTTGCAAAGCACTTTGCATACACCTTATCACTTTATTAAAGATGAATGCTTAGCGTGATTATAGGCATATTATAGTTCAAAGTGATTCTGAGGGTTTTCTTTGTAGAAATATTTGAGATCTAGGCCGTGGGAATGGAGAGAAGCAACTACATCTCAGATCTTTAGGGTGCATATATCTTTTCTTTTCCTCTCTCTCTCCCCTCCATTCAAAACATGAAATCTTGTCAAATGCCTTTCTAAAATCTAGGTATGCAGAATTTGAAGTTTTACTAGAATCTAAGAGATAGCTTAGACTGGGGATGTGCAAGTTTTTAGAGAGTTCAAAGTGGTCTGATCCAGGGCAAAGTCTGTTGACCAGAGCAAAGTCTGTTGACCCTAGCCTGAGTTCTGAAAGTTGCTGACCTGGGTTTGGACTCAGCCACAATCAGTTAGCTGGGAGGTTTTGCTGGTTCAGTGGAAGAATTATAGGCTCCCCTTTCATCAGGGATTCCTGTCCTGGTTATTCTTCTACAGGCAGGCTAAATGCTAGAAAGGAGACCTTTCTCTGCTCTTAAAGTCTGAACCACATAGCTCTGTATGGCCAAGTGCCTCAAACTGTTGGAGGCAGATGCAGGTCCCATCATCAGTCTGCTCTGGATCTATGACCCAGAACTAGGTAGTGGGCAATAAAGCTACCAGTGTACCTCACCCCTATATTATATCCCAGGATGGATCTAGAGTACCCCACTTTGGGTCTGGGACCCCTTTTCATCCTGGTTCACAGTGTACTAGGCCCCCCATGTCTCAGATCTCTGTGTATGTCTGTCTCCCAGCCAGCCTGCACTGGAAAAATGACTCACTGTGACCTTTCCTGGTGAGTTTTCTAGATGTGTTTGGAGAAGCTGGGTCAGAGTAAGCCCTTCTAACACCCCAGTTCAGTACTTCCATATGCCTTACAAGATGAATTCTCTTTCAATTTCTCCTTCCCAGAAGTTTCAATGCCAAATTTTAAATGTCACCAAACTGATGAGTTCTAGGACTGAATTTGTTCATCAGTTTCTAGAATCTGACAGTGTGGCAGTGCTCTCCAGGCAGGGGCCCAGGGAAGGAAATGTGCCATTCATTCAATGCACTCACATATCCATTTTGAACATTGAGTGTTTGAGGATCCTACTATCCAATTCTTGAACTGCTTGAAATCTGCTCTTCCAAAGTCTAGATCGTATAGCAGATTATACTTACCTTTCCTCTCCTTTTCTAGTAAGAATTTTTAAGTGGAATGACCACTTCTCCACAAGTTCTGTATTTCCACTCCAACTATCAATTCCTCTTTGTTGTTGAGAATTGAATCTACAATAGAAAGTTTCTTTATCAATTCCTTATCTTTCTGAAGGATGAATTTGTCATTAAGACTATGTTGGGTAATGGAGCAACTAGGGGGCACATTGCCTAAAGCACTGGGCTTGGAATCAGGAAGACTTATCTTTATGAGTTCAAATCCAGCCTCAGACACTTATTAGCTGGGTGATCTTGGGCAAGTCACTTAACCACATTTGCCTTAGTTCCTTATCTGTAAAATGAGCTGGAGAAGGAAATGGCAAACCATTCCAGTGTTTTTGCCAAGAAAACCCCAAAATGGGGTCGCAAAGAATTGGGTATGACTGAAACGACAGAACAATACTTAGGGTAAAGAGAGGAATATAGCAGATATCTGGATAACTGAAGTCTTCTCCTCACCACACTCAGTATTATAATTGTTTGACATGCTGTCAGGCTTGTAATTGATTTCCCAAACTCCTCCTCTATTTCTTTTTTTCTGTACAGATGATTTGTAGTATATTCTGGTGATCGTATGCCACTGTTTCTACACATATTCATCTTTACCAAAAGCTCTCTGGAGTTCAAATCTGGTCTCAGATAGTTACTCATGGTCTGAGTCTGGGTAAATCACTTAACTTCTGTTTGCCTCAGTTTCCTCATTTGTAAAATGGGGATCAAAATAGCACCTACCTCCCAAGGTGGTTGTGAGAGTCAAACAAGATAGTAATTGTTTGGCACTTTAGCCCAGTGCCTGGCACATAATAAGCATTATATAAATGTTAGCTACTAGCTATTCGTCATTTCCTCCTATAAATTATTCACAATGTCTTCCTTTTTTCCACCTTTTAGGATTCCTAACTGTTTTCAAAGCTTAGGTCATGTGCTTACCTCCCAGGAAACCTTTCCTTATCATCCCAATTGCTACTACTGTCTCTTCCTATTAAAGTTATTATGAACATGCTTATTTGTTTCCATATAGTTTTTACCAGTAAAATATAAGCTCCTTGAGGGCGGGAATTATTTTTCTTTTGTCTCCATATCCTCAGTGTCTAACACAGTGCTTTGCCCATGGCAGATGTTTTATTAATGTTTTTTGAAATAGATTAGATTGTGAAACTAGAGCCCAGATCTCTGACTCCAAGTCTAGAGACATGGTTTCCAGGGTCTATATCTAATGGTTAGAGTCTAATCTAACCTTTCCAAGGTTTTCTCATGGGATGCCCCATCATCCATTCTAAGGTCCAGATAAATTAGACCACTCACCACCTGCAAGTCTCATACTGCTCTCTGAAAATCAGGCCACTGAACCCAAATGGCTCAGGAGAAGAAAGGGAGGTTGATGACCTTGCACAGCCCTCTCTCACTCAAATCAAAGTCAATTGCAAGTCATGGTGTTCTTCAAGAACAAAGGACAAACACACAACAACAAACAATAACAATTGCTCTCTTAAATCTCCCCATCTTTACTCCTGCTGTCTCCCAAAACTGAAATGAACTCTCTTCCACCCAAATACCTCATCTCCACTTGTGGAACTCTCTCCTTCCATCAAGGTGTATCTCAATACCACTGCCTTCTGGAAGTCATCTCTTATCCCTTCCTTCTTCAAAGCTCTAGCACTTTGGGGGGACTTTTGCACTGATTCTCCTCTTCCTTTTTCCATTTTTATTTGTGCACCAGTTTTATTCCCATATTATCCACATGATCACTCCAGCTAGTCCCTTAAAGGAGAGAACCTTTAAATTAGAGACCTAAGATTTATTTCCATACCAGGGCATTCACCTATCTAGAATAGTCATTTTATTACATTTTTAGGGTCACTATTTATTTTCATCTTTATATCTGTGCTGAATCCTAGCAGAGTGCCTTGCACATAAGTAGATGCTTAATAAATGTCGAATTGTATTAAATTCTATACATCTATGTTAAAAGTAGAAATATCAGTTCCATTATTGATGACGCAATTTTCTTTTCCATGGGTCTCTTTGTTGTCCTTTATTTTTGTCATCAAAGTTGTCCCATACTGCTGGTTAGAGAACCTACTTCCTTCAATGTCCTTATGCACTAATGTTCCAGAATATATCAAGTTAACGATTTCTAGGTATATTTCCTGGCCACTCTAGCTCCAGGTTCCCACTAATGGGTAGTGTTGCTGGGCAGAGAGCCATAGAGACAGGCAAAGGACTGTTGCCAGACCTTCTTATATATGAGATTGTCCTTTACTCTCTCTTTTCATAATTTTGACTGTGTCAGGTTGCTAAGGGTTTAGTATTTGTGTATGGAGCAAAGAAGGAGTCACAAGTGAAGCCCCAAGCAAGCAATCACAGCATCGATCAAAATTTCCTTTAGACTAGCCCAAGACAAAACTTGGAAGTAGCTGGAGTTTATTTTAGTCCTGTCCCCAAACCTACCCTCCTTTACTTTCCTGGACTTCTCTTTTAGGCAGCCATCCCTTCCCAAAATCCAAAACCTTCTTCCCCTCCTCTAGCTGGCCAGGAGCTTCCATGGGTCCCCCTGAGTATTACCCTGGCTTCTGAACCTATTCAGCCCCTTTTCCATTGAGGACTTCAATGAATCTCAAAACTCTGCTTTTCAAAGGCTCAGCTATTCAATCTAATAAACTATTCCATGATAATGCATCAATGAGTATTATTCTTCTGAGGCAGATAATTGCCTTTTTGAAAGACTCCTCTGGAGATAATGTCCTAATTACTTAAAGCAGTGACTCTAATGGTAAGAATTTTAATTATTTTAGAAGGTCAGTGGAGAGAATTTTTTTTTAGGTGAGGTAGGGAAGGAGAAAAAGTCTTTGGGAGCCTCTTCAAATCATACCCTACAGATCTTAGAATTTTCCAGCCAAAACTCTGTCTAACCTGTATTATTCGTACCTGAGTAACAGCCATTCTGAAGTGGAGGTATGAGCCCAAAAGGAATCTACTTCATTATCCCCAGGCCATCTGTCATTCACACAGGCACACACGGGCAGAGCTGAGACCCAGGAACCTTTGTGCAAAGTTAAAGGGCTTCCCACCCAGCTCTTCCTGAGCCAGCTCCCCTGATGTCTCCAAGAGGAACACAGTCAGAGTCATCCCAATGACATAAGGGAAACTCCTATTTCCAGCAGTTTCTCATTCAGCTGCAAAAATGTACAACAGTAGGCTGAGCCTGGCCTTTCAAAGTCTCTGCAGGAAGCAAAGTTGTTTTTTAAACACCACATCTGAGAACATCTTTTGAGCAGGACTGTATCCGAGAGCGGCTGGAGCTCAGCTGGGGTCCTGCCCTTCCTTTCCTTCACCCTGCTGGCCACAATGTCTCAGGGCAGTCCTGCAAGCATGGGGGAGGGGAGAGGGAAGCTATCAGGGAGGCCTGGTATTCCTCCAGATTTCCCCTTGACCAGAGAGGACTGAAGGTTTTTTCCCCCTCTCCATATCTTCCACCAATTCACAAAGGTAGTACAAGATCACTCCAGGCAGTCTCTTAAAGGAGAGAGCCTTTAAATTAGAGACCTAAGATTTACTTTCACGCTAGGGCATTTACCTCTCTGGAATGGTCTTTTTATTACATTTTCAGGATTACAAGACAGACATCCCAAATGTCTTTTTTGTCATCTTCTGTCATCTGAAAATGTAGCTGCTATCACAATTCAGTCTAATCAATCTGTCTCACAATTACATCACAACATAATGCTCATAAAAATAAGAATATAAAGAGCCCTATCCTAAGAACATTGGAAAGTTGACCAAGTCTGAGCTGGTTCAAGGACAGTCTCTTTTGGAGATAGGGTACAGAACAGGATTATCTCTTGAATGTTCCATTGTAGTCTTATGAATTCTACTTTCTTTTTTTTTTTAAATTTGAATTCTACTTTTTAGTAATACAGTTTTATTTCTATATGTACAGAACCTCTCCATTGTCAACAGAATAAAATGCAAACTCCTTAGTCTGATGTTCAAGATCCCTATGATCTGCCTTTACAGACTTGTTTCTGGTTTCTCCCTTTATGAATTTTATGTTCCAGAGAAATTGTACTAATCACCCTTCCCCAATGTCATCCTGCATTCTGCTGCCTTTAAGACTTTATATGCATCATCCCACAAAAATGGAGTAGACTTATTGGCATCTTTCTCTTCATTCAAGGCCGACTTTAGGCATTCTTCAATCTTCCTGGTAGAAATGATCACTGCCTCCGAGAGCCTCTGTCCCCTCTCCTGGGCTTCTGTTATATCTTTAATTATTTCTATGTTGTATCCCAGTTATTTTTGTATGTGTTTCATCTCACTATTAGATTAGAAACTCCTTGAAAGCAATGGTCGTGTTATTTTTCATTTTTGGCTCTCCAGTACCTCATACAATGTTTTGCACATCAAATATACTTAATAATTTTTCTTTAACTGCATAATAGTGACTATAATCTAGGACTAATTTTCCCTGTTAATAATAAAGATCCCTATTTTATATCATCTATCGCAGGATTACAGATTTAAAGCTGGAAGAGACCTCAGAAGTCATCTAGTCCAATTTTTTTATCTTTACAGACAAGGAAATTGAAACCCTGAGAAGCTGATTGATTTGTCCATGGTCAAATAGGTAGTAAAAGAACTGAGGTTTGAACCTCTATTTTCTAACTGTAATCTAGCACACTTTCCACTACAGTTCCCTCTCAATATATTCAAATCAATAAACATTTATTAAGCATCTACTATATTTAAGGCACTAGAAATACAAAGATGAGAAACAATCCCTGTAATCAAGAAGTTGGTATTCTACCGGGAAATACAATGTATTATATACATAGGGAAATAAATACTGGAAAAGTAGAAGAATATGAAAGTACTTAAAAATAGGGGGATCAGGTTAGATTTGTGTAGCTTTGAGAGAACACCTGAGATGAGCCTTGAAGGCAGCTAAGGATTCTGGGTAGTAGCATATTAGTCATGGGGGTCAGCCTGTGAAAAAGGATGGAGGTGAGAAATGGGGTGCTCTACTGAAGGAATAGAAAGTAGATCAGTTTAGATGGACTGCAGAAGATAAGAGGGGAGAAATATGAACTATATCTGAAAACATAGGTGGAAACCAGATTACAAAGGGCATTAAATTCCAAGCTGAACAGTTTGTATTTTATTCTAGAGTAAATACAGAACCATGGAGCACAGGAGTGATGTAATCAGATCTAAGCTCTTCCATTTGGCTGAAAAGGTAGGGTTGCACCATACTGTGGAGCTTTGAATGCAAGGCAAAGGACTTTGAACTCTGACTTGAATTTAACAGAATAAATATCCCTCTACCCTAGCTGGACTTAGTTCTTCTCTTTTCAAAGTTACACAAAAATAAGATTCCAAAGCTAGAATGTCTCATCAATGTCCACTAGCAGATCTATGGTTTTGCTTCATTTGGTTATCATAAATCAGAGGCAACTTCACTCTTTATAATGCTCTTTCAGAGTAGTTTGATGTTTGAACTACAGCTGGTCCTGTGTGTTCTAGTAAAAGAAATAGATTTAAAATTTCTGACGGGTAGAAATATTCATTCTTTCACTTATTTGGGTAAGTTATTTACAAAAACTCTGCTTCAGATTTCCTTATCTGTAAGACTGGAATAATTAGACTCGTACTTCCTACCTCCAAGGACTATCATTAACTTTAAAAGGCTATGTAAGTGAGTCTTATTCAACCCCCTGGGGTGAGATCCAGAGGTTAGGGGTTTATTTGCAAACAAGCCTACTGACATACCTGGGTGCAATTACTAAACTATATACTTTGTAATTGTATTTTCTCCACAATTTCCAAATTTTGAAAATGTTCCTGTAGTACCTCACCTGTGTCACATATGGGGTCAGTTCAATGTACTTTGCGAGTCCACATCCACTCAAAATGATGGTTTCTAAGCCCCCACTGATGAGCCTAGTTTTTTTTTAGTCAACCAGAGGATACAATTAGTTCAGACATCTCCTAAGACAGCTCCTCATTTCCCACCACAGCTACCCTTATTTCAGACTTCTTTTGACTTCTCTAGGTTTTTGGATTTTGGATTTCTTGACTTCTCCACTATCCTTCCTCTCTTCTCCCAGGATTGGATACTTTTCTCCTTCCCTTCACTTTTCAGTTCTTTTTTTTTTTTCACATCTTTCCTCATTAAACTGTAAACTCTTTGAGAGTAAAGACTGTTTTTCTTTTTCATCTTTGTACCCCCAGTTCTTAGCACAGTGCCGGGAACATACTAGTTCTTAATAAATATTTATTGACTATTGATTGAAGGCAAAGGCATTTAATGAGATAGCATAGTAAGAAAATTAATACTCCTCTCATAAACATAGATTCCACTCTACTACAAATATATACTCTATTAAATGGGTGAGTAAGCATGTATAGGACTCACACATGAGGGGCCTACAGATAAATAATCAACAAATAACCAATAAACACTTGTTAAGCATCTACCACTAGCCAGGCACTGAACTAAGCAATGGAGATACAAAAAGGGATAAAAGACAGCCCTTGCATTCAAGGAGTTTACAACCTAATGGAGAAGAAGATAACATGCAAACAAATATGTACAAAACAAGCTATATACAAGATAAATAGGAAATAATTAACAATGGAAAGACACTAGGATTAAGAGGAATGGGGAATGATCTGCAGTAAGGGAGGGGATTTTCAGTGGGACTTAAAGGAAACCCAGCAGGTCAGTAGTCAGAGGATAGGAGGGAAAGCTTTCATGGGCACAGTGAAGAAAATGCTCAAAGCCAAGAGATGTTCATGGAACAGCCAGGAGGCTAGTGTTTTTGGATTTCATGGGATCAAAGAGTACGTGTTGGGGAATAAGGTGTAAGAAGACTGGAAAGACATAGGAAAGGTTTAGGCTATGAAGGGCTTTAAATGTCAAACAAAACATTTTTATTTATTTGATCTTAGTGCCAATAGAAGCCACTGAAGTTTATTGAGTAGGTGGGTGATATGATTGCACCTGTATTTTAGGAAAATCACTTTCGTGGTTGAAGGGAGAGTGGATTGAAGATAGATCTACCATGTAGGGAATCTGTGTGAAGGAACAACTCACTCCAATGTTGCAGAATGCCTGACATTATCTGTTGATGTCATTGAACTTCTCTCCCTAGGCATGGTCCCTGTTGGTCACAATGTCTCCTTAGGGTGAGTTGCTCTCTAGACTTCACTGGTTGCAGCATCTCTCTTCCATTGGCCTCTATGGGTCTCAGTAGTCTCTACTGACATTTGTTCTGCTGATCTCAGCGTTACTCAGCTGACTGTCTTCTGGGGTACCTCTTTTGGGCCAGCTAAACCATCTCGGATTCAGTCTGCTAGGGTATAGTAGATAAAAGTTCACCTTGATAAGGACTAGGAGACAGCCTATATCTAGTTAACCAAACCAAGCAGTGTGCCCTCGGGCTAAGGTTAGGTTTTTCCTTTTCTACTCCAATGTCTGGATCAGAGATCAAAGTCTTCTGTTACAAATAACTAATAATAGTTAACATTCATACAGTACTTTACTAATTGCAAAGTGTTTTACATGTATTATCTCACTTAATCTTCACTTAACCTTGTGAGGTAGGGGCTATCTAGCTTAGCGTTCCAATGATCTTACATCATCCAGAGGTTTTTCCAGTTGAGCAGAAAATAAATTTAAGCAAGAAGAAAAAGTAGGCCCCTGGAGGCAAAGTCAATGTTCTCTACCCACTTAGCCTAAATTCCTGTCTTTACTATGCTTATCAGTTAACAACAGAGTCTGCATATACTGGTGCAGTATTATGGTCAGTGAACTACTCAGTTTTCCTACATTACCATAAAAATACCTTCTCCCAATGAGGATGTTTCCACATATGGACTATAACATATTTATGACACAGCTGGACCAAGCCTTGATAAAATAATGGTGTCTAAAGTATGTAGGAATGTGTTATGAAAGACAGTGGGATAAAAATTTGTAAGAGCACTTCTTGTTTTTTCCCTCCTTCCCCCAATATTGAGCAAGTTATTTCTGTAAAATGGTAAGAATAGATATCTCCCCTACCCACGCCTCACATATTCAAGTACTTCGTAAGCTGTAAAATATTATCTTTCTTTTGTGGTGGCCACTGTGGTAAGGTGGAAAGAATGCTGCATCGTCCTAGCTATTGGAAAGTCTTCCTACAGAGTCAAAATGTACCTCTCTGCACGTTCCATTCACCTCCTTAGAATCAGAGAGTTGAGGTTCAAATCTTCACTCTTTTATTTACCACCCATGTGACTTTTGGGCAGTCAAATTTCTTTCCTTGGGCCTTCGTTTCTTTCTCTGTGGGATTAAACAAGAATTCTCAACCTGGAGTCTATGAACTTAAAAAATTTTTTTTTGATAACTGTTTCAATATAATTGGTTTCGTTTAACCTTGGTAATTTATGAATTTAAAAACTTTCTGAGGAAGATTGCCATATAAGTTCCTGACACAGAAAAGGCTGACAACCCCTGGATTTTACAGTATTGTGTTCTGAATCCTCAGATCCTAAAACCTAAGTCTCAACAATTCTTGGTTGTGTGACCTTGCAAATCACCTTAGGCCTTTCAGCCTTAGAGAAAGGCAAGACAAGGGTGGGAACCTGTGGCTTGGAGGCCATATGTGGCCCTCTAGGGCTCAAAGCCTAAGGTTCCCCACCCCTGGGCAAGATCATGAAGGATGGTGATACTACCCCCAGAGAGAAGTGATGAAAGCCTGACCTAAGGTGGTGGTCCTGAAGGTGAAGAAGTGACAGAAGTGACAGGGGTGAGCAACTTATTGGAGGGGAAGGGCTGAGGATGACTCAGGTTCTGAACCTAGGGGAACAGAAGCAGAGGGATGCCCAGTCAGTCATCCAACAACTATTTTTTAAGTACCTGCATGTGCCAGGCATGGTGCTAAGCATGAGAACTCAAAGAAAGGCAAAAAGAGCCCCTGCCATGAAGGAATCAACTCTAAGGAGGGAAACAACATGTAAATAGTTGGCACATTCAAGATGTTCTCTAAGGGCAAGGACTGAACTTTTTGTATCCTCAGGACTTAGTAGGTGCTTGGCAAATAGTAAGCACTTTATATGAGTTTATTAATTGATACCCAGGGGTGGGGAACCTTCAGTCTTGAGGTCACATGTGTCTAGGTCTTCAGGTTGGCTCTTTGAATCCAAACTCCGTAGAACAAATCCCCTTAAAAAAAGGATTTGTTCTGTAGAAGTTGGACTCAGTCAAAGGGCCTCACCCAAGGACCTAGAAGGCCACAAGTGGCCTAGAGGCTGAAGGTTTTCCACCCCTGATAGAGAGGAGATGGGAGGCATTCTGAGAAGGAATGGCCCTGGCAGCTGGGGGATGATTAAAGATCTGCAGAATATGGGACTGAACTGAGTCTTGCTAGGATGCTGGGCAAATAGGGACGGGGGAAGGGGGGGAAATGATGAGTTCAATGTAGGACTTGTAGAATTTGGGATTCCCACAATCCTCAAACTCCAGAGGCCCTCTAAGTCCCGCCAAGCATCCCCAGGAAAACCTACGGGACAGATGTTTATCCAGCCTCCCCGGAAGCCCTTCAGGGAAGAGGCACCCCCTATATTCAGGAGGCGCCTCCAACCAGAAAATATTTCTAAAGTGCTTTGAAAAGTGCCATGGAAATGCCAACTAATCTACTTTAGAGGGAAAATGTGGGCATCAGGCAAAAACAGGGGCCCCTCCTCTAAAATAAATACATTAAAAAAACCACGCCGAACACCTAGGGCCGTGGTTTTCCCGCATCTCCCTGACTAAACAAATAGATAAAGGATCCCCCTCCCTCCGGCTGCCTGGCTCAAGGCTTCCCGGCAAATCCACCTTCACAGCGTCATGTGTGCGAGAAGTGAGGGGAGCCGGGCAGCGCGCCGCCCCCGCCGGGAAGCCCGGCCTTCCTGGGAAGCCGAGGGCCGCCGGCCGGCCCGGGCCTGGGGGCGGGAGCGGGGGAGCCTCCCGGGGCCCCGGGGAGGAAGCGGGGCGCGGGCCGGGCGGGGGCCAGCCGGAGATCACGCCTCTATCTCCCGCTCCCGCCCGCCGACCCGCCGCGGGGGATCTCCTCGGGCATTCCCGAAAGTGAGGCGGCCCCCGCCCGGCCCCCGGCCCCCGGCCCCCGCCCCGCATTCGTTCCCTCCGCCGCCGTCGGGCGGACTTTGGCTCGGAAACGCAGGACCCGGCACCGAGTGCGGGCTTCGGCTCGCTCCGGCCCCCTCCGGCCCGGGCTTTCAGACCGGCTTCCGAAGCGAAGCCTTCTCCGGGAGGGGGGGCGGGCAAGGCGCGTCCGTGTCACCCCGCCCCGCCCCCACGGCTGGCCCTTTCACACAAAGCCCCGAGATCGCCGGGCACGGCTCTCGGGCGACCCGGGCCCTTCGGCAACCGGGGCGGGCGGGGCGGGGTGGGCTCCTCTGCCAGCCTCCGCAGACGTCCGTCAGGAGCCTGGGGAAGTCCTTGGGACGGACAGCGGTCACGGATCTGTCCGGGCCCAGCCGACCACCGACCACCGGGGCGGGACGGGACGGGCTGTGGAGGAGGACCTCCGCTGTGAACAGAAGCACGCGCGCACACACGCACGCGCATACACACGCACACACGCACACACTCACACACACACACGCGCATACACACGCACACGCGCACACTCACACACACACTCATACACACGCACACGCGCACACTCACACACACACTCATACACACGCACACGCGCACACTCACACACACGCGCATACTCACTCACACGCGCGTACTCACACACACACTCATACACACGCACACACTCATACACACGCACACACTCATACACACACACGCGCGCATACACACGCACACACGCACACTCACACACACACACTCATACACACGCACACACTCATACACACACACACGCGCATACACACGCACACGCGCGTACTCACACACACACTCATACACACGCACACACTCATACACACGCACAC
>JAQQSK010007037.1:0-14152 GCA_028658325.1 Potorous gilbertii
GTTCCCTCAGGGGGTTTATACAGAGATCCTTTGTAGTGGAGCTGAGGTGGAGCTCCAGCCTGCTCTGGGAGTCTCTGGCTGAGCTGCCTCTGCCTCTGCCGTGGCGGCTGCTTTCCAGGGGGTCCGAGTCCCAGAGATACCCCGCTCCCCTCTCAGCCTGTCTCTCTCACTGACCTGTGAGTCTGTGGGTGGAGGGACCTTCGCGGCCCCCGGAGATTCAGGTCCCTGAAGCCTGCTGGGCTCTGCTCGCTCCTCTCAGTGCCACATGGCCGGGGCAGGGGAGGGGAGTGCTCGGCAGGACAGGACTCCGCTCCTGTCTGGGGTACCTTTGCGGTCGGTTTTTCAGGGCTCTCTGCAGCAGAAATCTCCTTCACTGTGATGCTGCACGGCTTCCACTGTTCCAGAATTTGTCAGGAGTTCTTTTTACAGGAAATCTATGGGCTGTGGGTTCGGACCTAGCATAGGTGAGTCTTTCTACTCCACCATCTTGGCTCCGCCCCCCAATAATTTCATTTTGCTACTACTGCTTCATACTCATAAACAAAAAAGATGGGGAATAAACACTGGGCAAAGGAAGACTTTAGGATATTGCTTTTGTCCACATGCCTTTCTCTTGTTCTTAAATCTACTTTAGGAATAGGTTTTAGTGGTGGTGATGGTGGCCATGTTCTTTTTCTGGAACATTCATGGAGTTGGGCATGGGTAGGATAAGAGATGCTGGTAACTAGACTTTCATGGTACTTAGGCTATGTGTTGTACACTTCTGGGCTAAGGGATGGGAAAGAGTTATCATTTTGAAGATTGACTTTATATATGAGTACATACTTGACTGAGGCCCTTTTGCTCATGGAGGTTTGGGACTGGAACAAGTAAAATATACTTGTAAACTATCTAACATTTAAGAAAAGTAGATTTTATTAATATCAGGCAGAGGACATTGAGTAAGAAGACAGCACTGGTTCAAGTGAGCCAACAGTGGTTCAAGTGGAAATAGCTCATGGTACAACAGGATTACCAAGCCGCAGGAGCTCCTGGATGGCCTTTTGTATTCAGGTAACCAGGAAGTTTTGGCAATGGTTTGAACTTAGGCCTTTGGACCAATTAAGTTTCAAGGATTGTTTCATTGCCTTGGGTGTGGATGGGGGACTCACTTAGCCTAGGGAAATGTGGCGGAGGTGTGTGTGTGTATTAAGAGTCAACTAATGATAGACTTACTTTTGAAATCTGGGAATTTTTTATATTATGACTATTTGAAGTTTTTCTTAACTTAAATATAATTTCTCATTGTTGAAAGCATAATACTTCTTCATGAGCAACATTAGTATCACCAAACTCATCCTATGGAATCCCTTTCAAAGTCCAAATTCCATACCAATACATATGTAATAGGATGGATCCATGCCATCCTGCTTGAAATATAAGTAATTCAGACATTTCAAAAATACTTGATTTGGGGAATAGTCACCTATCCAAAGGTATCAAAATTTATGGGGCAAATCTCCTTTGCAATCCTAACTCTTTCTGAGATATTGTATAGTGTCCTCTGTGATGTAGGAATTTGCAAAGAAATGTAAGTACAAAACAATTCTCTTGTTAGTTGTCCATATCAAATAAAATAGATGCTTGAGGACTGAAGATTAAGGGCAGACACCCAGATCAACTCTTTCAGCATTTCCTTCCAAAGGGTTTTAAAATAATGTTCCAAATCAAATTTTGGAGTGACAGAGACAACAAAAGGATAGGGTGAGACATTTTTCTGGTCTAACAAAATATATGAATTCAGAAGGAGAGATCTGTGACTTCAGGGTAGATACCATCCAGAGTGCACAACGATGATTGTGGCAGCAGTGCCACAGTAGCAGCAGTTTCCAATGCTCTCAGGACAGAGATGGTAAGGAACTCAGTCAAACTGGTCAGAAAGATGTTATAGAGAACTCCTTTCTCAGCCTTGCATGTAGCTGGCACTGACTGTCAATTCTGCTGTCTATAGGAGTTCTAGGTTTCAGTTCCGGGGTAGAGAAGAGTAGGGGAGTTAGTCAGAAGGGATCAGGGGCTTTGTTATCAGTTCCAAGACAAAGTGAGTGCTAGTGCCTGTGGTTACAGGGGATCAGGGACCCCTACTTGGTAAAGGTCAGAGTGCAGACCAGGAGAGCTGTGACCACACCTCTCCAAGGATCACATCACTTTGCAAGCACTGAAAACTTGCAGATGTCCAGAAGTTGCTCTAAAAACAGCAGCATGAAAAAATCTGAAGCTTGGGAAAATGACTTCCTACTCAGATCAGCAGAGCCAAATTTAAACATAAAATTCAAAGTCAAGGAATAGATTGGAAAAAATGAACAAATAATAACATCAAAAATTTGACCATAAAAAACTACTACAGTGTCAGGTAAGATAAGACATAAACTGACTCCAAATCTAGAGTTCTTCACTAAAGCCAGTTAGCTGCTATGCTTTATTTAAAGGACCTGGCAGTTGATGATCTATAGCTCCACTTGTCTAGTGATTGCCCCAATCAAATGTACAACCAATTAGAGTGAAGCATTTTACCCTCAGGGTTCTAGATGAAACATCAAGGGAATGGTGATATCTAGTAACTTTTGCCCCAATATCATACACACAAGCCGATTTTCTCTCTCATATCATTTATTGCACTATCTCCCCAATATCATTGATAAGCAATTCATTTCAGTTATATTTTACAAAGAGATATTTCTGGAAAAGATGTAGTAAAGAACAGTGGGTCCCTCTGAACCAATGACCAGTCTCCTCTCTGGCATTGTGGCTTCTGGGGAGAGTGGGTTCAAGTTTAAAGTGATTATGACTATGCATTCTGATCAATACCCTACTATCTTCAGGAAATAGGGAAAATAGGAATTGTCCTTCGCTGAGTTATAACTCCAAACTCTTCTAAGGAAGGAGGAATAAAGTTATCTTAATTAGACATGAATTGTTTTTTTTTTCCATTCTAGGTTTAGTTATTTCTTTTAATTCATTTTCTGGGGTCTTAACTCCAATTCTTTGTGTTTTTTTAGTTAATTTATTTATTTTTACTTTTCAACATTCACTTCCATAAGGTTTAAATTTTCTCCCCCTCTCTCCCCTCCCTTCCTCTCTCCTCTCCTCTCCTCTCCTTTCCCCATGATGGCATGCAATTTGATATAGGTTCTATGTAGACATTCTTATTAGATATATTTTCACATTAGCCATGTTGAATAGAAGAATTAGAATGAATAGAAGGGCCTATAAGAAACAAAACAAAATAAAACAAAAAGAAAATAGTCTGCTTTGCTCCGTATTCAGACCTGTACTTCTTTCTTTGGATGTGGATGGCATTTTCCATCATGAGTTCTTTGGAATTGTTTTAGGACTTTGCATTGCTGAAAAGGGCTAATTCTGTCTAACCCAGCCATTGTATACTGTGGTTGTTAACTTTGTACAATGTTCTCCTGGTTCTGCTCATTTGACTCAGCACCATTTCATGTAAGTCTGTCCAGGTTTTTCTGAAGTCTGACTGAGCTCCGGTTCTTGATAAACTTTCTTCAGAGAAAGAGTTATGACAAAGAAAAAAGGATAAAAAGCTCTGGAAAGAACTTCAGACTGGAGGAAAATTTATTTCCTGTTTTTTTTGTTGAATTAAAGAGGAGTTTTAATAGACTTCACACTTCTAAGATTCTTTGCAATTTTAATTTCTATTAAACCACAGGTTGAGAAATATTTTAAGTAAGAAAATAAACAATATTCTGATAAAAGTGACTGAAGCAATCAGTACTGACTTTCAAAGCTTACGTTTCAATAATGCACTAGGAAATATTTAGAGGAGAGGTGAGAAAGGGAAGAGTTCCTTGGTCTGCAAAGTCCCAAATATGCTAAGTAAAATAAGAGGGCATAAAATTTACACTCTTTATTTGAGTAAGAAGTAAAAAAGATGGTGTGGAAGGAGCATACATAAGACACCAGGGAGTATATATAGCAACATCTCCAGGTTGAAGCATTGTGAGTAACAAAAAGTTATCCATTTTTCCAAAGACTATTAAAAGCCTTACAGTTGTTGAGGAGAATGAAAGAAGAGATGAATTCTACAGGAAACTTGATAAGGTTCTCTAAATTTAATTATCACTTAGTGATTTAAATGCAAAAATAGGCATAGTGAATGCTATACAAATGTTGGAAGATTTAGTATAAGAGCAAGAAGTGAGAGACTGAAAGTATGTAAACTATACGTTTTATTTGAAAAGGAAATACAAATCGAAGATGGGAAGATACTGGACCCAAAGAAACTAGTTTAACTATTAAACCAATAAATATGAAGCTGGAGCTTAAGAGAGCTAGGGGCTACAAATAGCAATATAAGAGTCATTAGCATGACAGTTGAAGCTATTGAGTATTTATTGCTCTTCAGACTATTTTACAGGTTGATAGAATAACTAATTAAAAATAATTGAATAAAAATATTTGGATGAGAGCTCAAATCTGCAGGCTCACAGAAAGAATATTTGACATAACTCCAATAGCAGCCAGAAATGTTGGAAAAGATGTATACTTCTTTTTCCTACATACTTTTTATTTCCTTCACAAGTTTCTATATTTTGCTAGCTTTTGATTGAATATAATTTGAAGATTATCAGTGTGCAGATGGTGATATCTCTTGAACACATTTGTAAATATTTATGGCTCATTATGCTCTTGCAACTGGGATCAACAGCATTTTTTTCTGAGATAATGTTCTGGTTATTTGTTTATTTGGTAATACTGTTTATTTGTTGAATTTTCATAGACATTTTGGTGCTGAAAAGTCAACTGTGCAGATTTGTTTTTTGTTACTTTAGGCATTACTTGTCACCATGACTTAGTGTTTTCACCTTGGAATTTCCCTGAGTACCTGGGGTCTTCTCATCCTAGAACTTCCTTATTCCATTAATGGGCTTCTACCAGGACTCTGATTTTGGAGACAGAGTCTGGCTTCATTCCATTCCTGGCTGTGTTTCTGGCTCTCTAAATTTTGGCACCATGCCCTCATGCAGGTAGGATGCGTTCTGCCTTCACCTCTTTCCAGCCCCTGTTTATGTTTTATTTTCCTCTACTGGAACATAAGCTCCCAGAGGCATAGGACTATCTTTTTGCTTACATTTGTATCCTTATTTAACAGCAAGTGAAGTCGGATCTTTTCCTGTTTTTTTTATGAATTGAATTTATCCAACCAGATACATGCATATGGGCTCTAGTTAATCAGGTGCTGAGTAGAACTGTATATAAAGAGAGAGCTGGTATTGAGAAAGCATAAGTGAAGAAAGCCAACATTGATGGGCATAGCACCAATGCAGTATTCACACCACCTATGGTAGCAACAAATATCACAGTGCAAATCTGAATCACAAAGTACAACAGACTCTCTACCTGGAAGACAGAATCAAAACATTTATTTAGACACCAGAAAGCCAAATCCTTCATAGCAACAAAAATCTATACACAATAACAATGCAGAGAACAACACCATTCCCAAGCATTCCTCTTCTAGGTTTCCCTCAAACCAGCTCCATTAAGCAAATCACAAGCAGGTTCCCTTAAACAAAATCACAAGCAAGTCCTTTTATTCATGCCAGCCAGCAGCCAGAATCCTTCCTAGTTCTCACTGTTCTCTGACCAAATTGCCTCTCAGCTCTGCTGTAGCTCTGCCTTTTTCTATTCCATTCTTCCTGCTCCATCCCTTCCTGTTCCATGTGTCTTAGAGTCATGTGACTCAGACTTTCATGTGACCCAGGCAGCTCACCTGTATCTATTAATAGATAGGAAACATCTTCCCATTAAGAAGCAAAATTACATTACTAATAAGGAAAAATACATTATCAATACAAAGAAGTGAGCCAATGTTGAGAAGAATTGTTGAGAGGAAACCTGAAAACTGGGAGGAGACATCTGAGCTGGGTTTACACCTTAGTAAATAGTGCTTAGCACATAGTAAACACTTAATAAATGTTTGCTGCCTCTCTGTTATTTTATTAATGCTGTTTTTATACCAAATTAAAATCATATCATTACTCTCTAGTAACTGGAGAAAGCTCCAAAGCAGGAATAGAGTGCAATAGACTATCTATAGGAGACTGGCAATCAATCAACCAACAAGCATTTATTAAGCACCTTCTATGTCCCTGCATTAGGCTAAGTGCTGACTTTATAAAAACAAAGCAAACCAATTCCTTAGGCAACATACATTTTATTGGGACTAACAACAAGTATGTGTATAAATATAAATGCAAGTTCATGCCAGGTAGTTTAAAAGGGAGATTGTTAAAGCAAGGACAGAAAGGAAATGGCATGGGGACAAGTATATTTTCAAGGTGCTTGGCCACATGACTATGACTCATACTAGGTAGGAGGCTATAAATGACAAGAATACATAACTCACATTTGAAGAGTGTTTTACAAAGGGAGTGAGAATGGGGGAAAAATGGGGCTAGAATAGGAAGAAATCAAAGGAGGGTCATTGATAATGACATTGCAGATCCAGTTTGGCAGGAATAAGGGAATAAAACAGTTGAAGGGATGGTAGTAGGCTGTGGTCAGAAAGGGATATTTTGGAACTAACAACACAAAACAAAAACAAAACCTTGGGTATAGAGTAGCTAGGATCTTACACAATGAGGCATAAAGTATAGCTGGCCTAATGGATACCTGAAGTACAGGGGAGATGGAGGTCCCTGGAGATGAGGTTAAGGAAGTAAGTATATGCCTCTATAATCCCCCTTACCTAACTCTTTCATGAGCTCTATTTTGACTGCAGAACTTCATACATGCCACCAGCTTAAGAGAAATAAAGCATGCATGCAACCTAATTTTGTTTGTCTTTCTTAGACCAAATTCTAAAGGTTGACACTATCTATATTTACTACCTTTTAACCAAAACCAAAGCTAGAGCAGCCAAGAAATTCAGGCCAATGGCATATTGATATGGAAAGATATGGAAGTGGGGGTGGGGGCTCAAGTGGGAAGGCAGCCCTTCTTTCAGACTCGATCTGGATTCTTGGAGGAGCTGTCTGACTTAGGTATTATCTTCTTTGGACTCTTACAAAGCTGAAGGGCAGGGCCTTGAAGGTGTTCAGAAGTCCACTTGTAGTGGGGGCCATCTTCAGATGATCCAGGAGTTCACACCAGCAAGTTTGGTAGCTGTGAGGGTTGTCAGAAGGACCTAGTAAGGACCCTTAAAAGACATAATGTTGACAACTGAGAGAAGACTCATTGTATCAGTCTTTGGATCTGAGTTTCTGGTCTGCATAACTTAGGTCTTTGGTTAAAATCAGATAGAGATGGTCCAGTTTCCCAGACATGCGGGTCCAGGTTCAAACAATGCAATAAAGTTTTTCTCATAACTCATATAATTGCATCATTACATTAAGTCAGGCACATATCAAACTACTTTGAGGGCTCATAATGGACTAGTTTTGAGAAAGAAGATTTACACATCACCAAGGTAATGAAGAAAATAAACATAAATCATGCAAAACAATACAATCAATATGACCAATGTTAACTAACATTAAGTCTGCTTGTTTTCCAGTCACTCATTCTCAGTGTTAATTTAGCCAGTACTTTTTGAGTCCCAGATGTCTTATAGTTATCTGGTCCCTAGATATCTTTCCTTAGACAATAGACTTTATTCTCAAGATAGCTCTAAAGGGGTTTCTGCTTTTCTGGTTCCAAACCTAGAGATTCCTAGATAATTCTGGCGATATAACAGTAGAATCATTTAAATTTGGTCCTCCAGTTTTTAGACTTCGGAGAATTTCTATCCTAACCTAAATCCTGTACCTGATATAGGAATCCTTTAAAAATTTGAGGTCCAACCATAAGATAAGCTCTTCTGCCTTTTAAAATTATCAGACAGATACTTTAATAATGGAAAAAATAACTTTATTGTCTGTACCAGTAAGCACCCCAACATACCCATGATGAGGCCTGTTGCCACAGGTTCTTTGATCTGCTTCTCTAAAAGGAAAGGCAAATTTTGAGAGGATAACAATCACTTTAATCAAGTTCAAGTATCAGAAAAAATCAAAATAAAAATTTCAGAAAAATCAAAAATCAACAGACAATGCCTCCAAACTGCCTGACCGTTAACATACATACAACTTTACACCAACATATGGGTTTTCAAAGTTGGAAGGCTCCCTAGTGGCTTTTCAGAGTCTTGTCTGGCACACAAAACTTCTTCCAAAAACTATGCCCCAAAGTAAAAGCTCATCCTCAGAGCCTTTATGCATTCTTCAAAGCCAGAGAGCATTACCCTCTGACCCAATGCCTCAATCAGAAAAGAAAACAAAAGGTAAATTGGGACCCTCCTAGAAGACAACTCCTCTAATCAAACTTCCCTCAATGGACCTGCCCATCACAGGGTGGGGAAAATCTTCTTTAATCACATTCAAATAGAAGCATTATACTTCATGATTATACTAAAACAAAAACAGCAAAAGATTTTATTCTGCTTGGCCTCACATTGTCTCTACTATTCTCCATATAATTTATGTGTAAAATCCAATTTTGAGAAACCAAAACATGACCAAAGTCTGAATTTCCATCATAGATAAATTTTGGAATCCAATCACATCTATCTATCTATCTCTATATAGTTATATAATTATACTGTATTAGTTACATAGTTATATTATAGTTATGTAACTATATTATATTATAGTTACATATATAATATTATAGCTATATAATCATATTATATTATAGTTATTATATATTATATTTCTTACAGAAAACAATCTAATTCTGCTTCTTTTCTTAAAATTTACTATTTCATTTAATTAGAAAGCTATCACATCACATCTTTGTCTAATTCCCCACTGAGGAGGACTTCTTCCCCTTTATTTTTATCCACAAATATATGTTAAGATTATAAGATATTCATACTTGCATACAATTATAGTAATGTTCCAGTATCAATCTATTATTTAATAGATTTAGTATTGTACTTACAAAACTTATTGATTGTAGAAGTTTACTATAAGGAAAAAGAGGGACATAGTTATGACAATATCATATCAAAGGAAAACTTCCTTAGCTCCATTTGATTGCAGGCATGAGTGATATCTGACAGCCAATCATGTTGGTGTGAAAAATAAGGTTCTACATTAATCAGTTGAGAATTTTCCTTTTCAGAAAGGAAATAGCACAATAGGGAAATAGAGTCAGGAGGATCCTGCCTAGGCGGTGCTATGATCATTCTCCAAATTTTTTTCAGGTATAGACATACACTTTTAGTAGTTTCCAGACTGCAGCAATACTGCTTATTGCTATTGGATTCATGACACTTTAGACAACTGTCCCTGCTATCCCTCTAATCAAAATTTAAAATTATAGTAAATTACAGTCCCAAAAATTTTTATCTTAAATATCAAACCGAAAGTTAGGGCTTGAGTCAGCTTGGAGAGAAATATGTACTGTGATCAAACAAATGGGAGTTTGAGATAGAAGCAGAGATTTTCGGAAGAGACTCACCATCCATTAGGGTCAGACCTTCAGAAGAATAGGCTTCATTTTGCTAACTTGTAGCACTGTTGTGGGATGAGGAGGGACCATCTTGTCTAGTTGTCCATCTTGTCTGAGTCATGGCACCAAAAATGTCAGTTTGAAGAGTTCAGTCTAAGAAAGATGAAGACAATTCTGTTGTATGCATGTTTTATTTCTCTCAAACTGTCAGCATTCATGTGGATCTCCAGTCAGAACTGAGCTCATGAAAGAGTGAAGTGAGGGGCATTATAAAGCCATAAAGCAAGGAAATACCCCCAACTCAGGATGTTTGTGCAAGCTTAATCCAATCTCGTGGTTACTGACACAGCAGGAGGATTTTGGGTTCACCCAGAGAGTATTGTAAAGGATTGTTGGTATGCCAGTCCGGAGGAGCTCATATCATCCTCTTTAATTAGCCAATCCAATCTTTCAGCCTTCTTTAGATGATGAGAGACTCAAATACGTCTCACAGTAGTTAGCAAAATCATTAATCATTCCATTTTCACAATACACAAGATACAAGAAGCAAACAAAAAAGATAGAGAAGAATATTGTGAACCAGTCATTTCGAGAAAGGAAAATGTGTAATAAATGTTGGATGATGTTGTCTGGAAGGGGGTAATGTAAGGGCTAAGACCAGGTGTCTCCAGAGATTAGGGAAGAGATGAGAGCAGAAGTGTTTGTGTGTGTGTGTGTGTGTGTGTGTGTGTGTGTGTGTGTGTATTTCCCACTTGGGAAGGGTTAAAAAGTCAAATGAGTACCTAAGGAAGAACTGATGACTTTGAATGCTGGATATTATATATGAATAGGATGGATTGGGGCAGAGGGGCTAGAGATGTATGTGGGAGGTTGATAAGATAATTTGAAAAAGCATGCTCACTCACTTGAAAAAAGAGCTATTAAATACACTGATACATTGATTTTGGTGTATGCAATGCATAATTTCATCTCTTTTTATTATACTATGTTATAGAAATGTTTATTTTTTCCACAAATTAAAAATAAAATAAATTATAGCAATTTTTTAAGTCAGAGGAAATGAGAATTCTGAGCTTAATATTTGTTTTAAAAATAGCTCCTGTTTGTTTAAGGTAGTTCACTCTATTTAGAGTTAATTGAGATAAAGCAAAATGTAGACCCACACAAATGTTCTTTTGGAAATTCAAAGTACCTTAGGTCTAATGAGAAGATAAATGAATGTTTTGTTTCTTGATTATAGAGGACTGAGCTGTGCCAGTCTATGCAGCATAAAGAGTGAGTCCTTTATACTCTAAGGTTTGGTGGTTCCTTTCTCAAAGAACAGGGACCCACTATTACCACCTCTCAGGGAAAATATGTCTACATTTTAAATTGCTCACCACTCTCCTACTTTTTTCTTCTCCCTTTAGGTATCAAATAGCGAAGCATAGACTAGAATGAATTGCATTCAATCTACATTATGTACATGCAAAGTTTTGCATTAGGCCTCAGGGCATACAAGATAAACAACACAGAGAGGGGAGCTGATAATCTAATTGGAGAAGTATCCAGATCCAGTAAAAGAACAGTGGCTCCGGAGAATTCAGACTTAGGCTGAAATCATATTTTTTGGAATTACTTCCTGCATGACATTGAGCAAGTCACATTACCTCCTTGTGATCTAGTCAGGGGTTTGGCCTACATGACTTCTAAGATCCCTTCCTACCATCCTATAACTATACGGTTCATTATGTACTTGAGGAACATACATTTACACACACATACACATATATATATATATGTAAAATACTCACATATGTACATATACAAACATAGGCACATATTACATACATATACAAATCCATGTGTGCATATATTAAACACACTGATATATATACACACATATATACACATTTTATATATATATTTTATCTATATCTATATCTATATCTATATATCTATAAGAATAGGTACAGACGAAGTGCAAGTTTATTCCCTATACAGGTTTCCAGAAAATCATAGCTTTCATTAGTAAGCTCAGGAACACAGAGATTATTTGAGTTACTGAATTTTAATCATTAGTTTCCATTCTCCATTGGAAAAGTCTAATTTAAGAAATATATTTGTTATGGGATCTTACCATGAAATTAAAAACTGGAAGAAATTTCAGGAGAGGGTGATGTGACCTCTTTGGAAGCAGGATTTTAAGGAAAAATTGAGAAAATGAATTTACTTAGTTTTGAAAAATGAATAGAAAGGGATAGAGGTAAGAATATTGGTTACAGTTTTCAAGGAAATGAAAAATATGCTTGTAAATTAAATATTTTTTTCATTTTTCATGTAGGATAGAACCCAAAGGAATAGACAATTCTGACAAGAAGTGTTTGTTTCATTTTTCAAGGGGAATAATTCTCTGTATTTTATCATAAAGACATGCTGTAGAGACTTCAAGGTTATTTGCTGATTTTAAAGGGTAAAAACACAACAAAACAAAATAAAAGTCTATGTTTTGGGAATGGTTTCTTGCACCGAGGTAAGGAAATTAGACATCTTGTTGAGATTCCAAGAATTCCATGATTCCTTTTTTTTTTTAAGGCACAGCAAAATCATGAATTATATACCATGTATCACAACTGACAGCAATTGTGATTTAAAAAAAAAAAAGTACTGTTACTGTTTTTCAGTCATATTCAACTCTTCATGGTGCCATTTGAGGTTTTCTTAGCAAAGATACTGGAGTGGTTTGTTATTTCTTTCTCCAGCTCATTTTACAGATGAAAAAGCAGAGGCATACTGGGGTAAGTGATTTGCCCAGCGACAGGCATCTAATAAGTATCTGAGGCCAGATTTTGACTCAGGAAGATACGTTTTCCTCACTTCAGGTCCAACACTCTATCTACTCCCCCACTAGCTGCCCCTTCAAATACTGGGATAATCCACAGAAACCTAACTATATTAATAGTTGTATTTATTTAATTTGCTTCCTAGTCACAAACCTAAATCCTTTCTCATGAATTTATGAAAATCCATTTCTTAAGTGATCTTGTCTGCGTTTTCTGTGCCTTCTCCTTTCTCATAGTTTTTTTTTCTGTTGATCCTTATGAATAGATGACTTTCTCAACCAAAAGACATTTTAAGGGCTTTGGTATATTATTTCACCTTTGCCTTTTTTTTTCTTCTTTGAAAACCACTAGAAAAAAATAACAAGGTCATTGTAGCCAGCTGTGAATATTTGGTAAGTATTCAATCATATATTTCTGAGTCTAATTTCTATTCCACATCCCCTCCAGAAATGATAAAAAACAAAGGATTATGATAGCTTATTTTTAATATGTTTCCTACCACATTTAGGATTTTAACTATTTTATTAAATGATTTTCAGTGTTTTACTCTCCCTTTTCAGTTTTTTTTTCCAATTCTTCATTTGAATCTATATAGTGGTTGTTGTGTTCATCCTTCATTTTTGAGGAGGACTGTGACATCAGAGAAATGATGACATGACTTGCACTTGACTTTGTTCTGAGTGAGGGTGGGCTGTGCAGGTCACCAGCCTCACTTCTCCTCCAGAGCCATCTGAATCCAGTGACCAGATATTCACCAGAATGACTGGAAATGGCCCAGGATGCAATGGGAAACCTTGGATTTTAGGCAAAGACCTTTTCAGGTACTCACTTAAAATGAGGTAATGCCCATTCAGTGAAAAGACCTTTTTAAATAGAATTCAGAGGAATGACCCCTTTAAAAGAAAAAAAAAATAGATAAACATGCTGGGAGGGGCAGGAGCCACGATCACAGAGTTAGAGTTGGCAGAGACCTCAGAAGGCATCTATCTTATGCTTTCAATTTGAAGACAAGAGATCTCAGATGCAGAGGAGTGCTTGGCCAAGGTCAAGCAGATAAGAAGCAGTTAAACTATGAATCTGTCATTTCTTTCTTCTGGATTGACAATAAATTATTTCCTTTGGGAAATAGAAATGGCTCTATGTTCTACCATTGTGTGATTAGACTTTAGTATTCTAGTGTTTATTATTATGCTAAAAACTCCTAAGATTGTGCTCATTACTACTCATAAATATGACAGTTTCTGAAGTGTAATATTGCCAGATAGGTTTCATCTATGAACCAAATTTTAAGAAATTAGCTAAATTTGGGAATTAACTCCAGAAAGTTTCAGATTAAAAATGTGCTTTAAAACTATTTGCCTGGCATTCTTTGAGGGCTTAAACTTAGTGTTGTAAATACTAACTCTTTAAACTTTAGTAATTTGTTGACTTAGAAAATGAATTGGGTTGATAACGTTTAAGTAATATAGCAAACTCGTTCCCTCCCAATATCTTAGCTTACCATTTTAATGCATTTGTATTGCCCAAAGTTTTAAGGATAATATTTTCTTCCTCGAAGCACATGGCAAACATGCTTTGTTAAAGTTCTTAAACAGCCTATGAGCTGTAGTGGGTACCAAATTGAACCTTTCAGTTAGTGCATAGTGAGCTCATCACTTCAAGATACCAATTAAATCATTTATGTGAAAAACAATGGAGACATTGGCATAGTTAATGGATGGAAAGCATCCATAATGGAATGGAAATTGCCCAATTTATAAGACTCAGCATAGTATCTTGAGGAAGGTTTTCTTTTTTTAAAAAAATGTGAAGCATTGTGTTATGTCTTGGATATATGA
>JAQQSK010007038.1:0-14152 GCA_028658325.1 Potorous gilbertii
TGATCTTGGGAGGCAGGTAGTAGCATTATTACCATTTTGGAGATGAGGAAGCTGAGGCAAGTTAAGTGACTTAGAAAGTGAGTAAGAGCTAGTAAGTCTTGTGCAAGAATCAAACTCAGGTTTTCTTGACTCCAAGTCTAGCACTGTATTCAGCGTGACAACTAGATGCTTAGGTGTAAGCTGGAGACACTAACAATTTGGACCCGAAACAGACCAGAGGTCTGCTCAGACTAGAGGACCAGCCTAGGCTAGTTCATTACCAGGCTGACCAGAGGATAATGAATTTTTTTAACCATAGCAGTTCTCAAAGACCACTTATGAAACTCTGTATGTATTGACTCTATGTGTAAATCTATGCAATCTACACTGCCAGAAGGAGCATCTATTTTAATAACACTGCAGTGTCTTGAAATATTGAAGTTAGCCTTAGGCTACTTCTTCAATGCAAACTGCTAATATGCTACCACCTATCCACTAAGCTTTCCATAGCCTTTCACATCACCTGAAAATTTTATACTGATACTGATCACCATGGAAGATTTAGTCTGCTCTGTTTTTCCAACCTAGCCTGGTTTGCAACTCCTTAGGCAGCCTAGTGTCCTCAGTTCCTGGGGCTTGCCATATTGGTGGAGGATTAAGTATGCATGTCCAATTGGTTTTTGCCCTATTTTCAAACTCAAGCAATCTACTTTCCTTTGCTTCCCTTAGTAGCAGGGATTAGAAGCATGAACCACCACAATAGCTGCTTTACATCTATTATTAGATGTTTTACAAGAATCCTACGAGGTAGGAACTATAGTTGTTATTATTCCAATTTTAAAAATATGGAAATTGCAGCTCAGAAAAGTGATCACACAGCTAGTATATAGTAGAGATAGTATTGCGAGATTTCTCTTGACTCTTTTTCCTGAGTTCTTTTCAGCATTTAGCACAGTGTTGGGCACCTAGTAGACACTTATTAAATGTGATTGGCTGACTGACTTTTCCCTTATACCAAACTGGCCTCAAACACAGACTTAGGGAATGACTGTACTTCAGCCACTTTGAATAATGTCTAGCTACTTCATGTAATAGTAATAGAGTCTTATCAATTCTGTAATTAGGTTTTTTAAACATTCAACTTTTTAGATATATGTAACCAGAGGAGTGCTGATATTTAACAATCTGCTATCCTGAAAAATAAAATACAATAAAACATATGCCTGATACAGTTTTAAGTTTAATCTGCATTATGAACAGCTTCTCTATCACTTTATCAAGTCCAGGCAATCAACAAAACAATGAATCAAACCCTGATTTGTAGTGTTTGCCAATTTCCAAGGTGTAAATGCTCACACTAAAAATTTAACAATCAGCTCTTGTGAGGTGGTTTCAGCTGGTTCCAGCACCCCTCTGCATGTGACACAGAACAGCCATAACTCGAAATTTTGGTAACCCAGAAAATTGCTGCATGGGCCCAACTGCCAAAAGCGTTCCTTTAAATTGACTTTGTAAAGAAAAAAAATTTAAGAGAGGTTAAACCCAGACTTTCATTAATAAGGAGAAACCCCAGATTTGGAAGCTCCTCCCACCAATACACATCATCAACTTCTTGGCAAATTATAGTCTAGAGAATTTCCCAGGGAAATGCAAGGCTATATGCCTTGGCCAAAGTCACATGACCAGAGATAGGATTTGAATTGAGATTTTTCCTATTGCAAGGTCAGCTCTCTATCAGTGCCACACACACACACACACACACACACACACACACACACACACACACACGGTGTGCGAAGGAATTAAGGCAATTTGGGGAAGGTAAGAGGGAGAATTAATTCCTGTCATAGTTTGAGATACAGTCTCAGATTTGGAAATGATTCCAGAAATCATCTACTCCACACATAGGGATTTGAGGTTGCCATGTTCTTTTCTTTGCACCAGAGAAGCCTCAAAGAGTCTGTGAGTATGGGAGGGGACAAAGTGACTTCTCAACTTCCATGTGGAAATATCGCTGCTTTCAGAGGGTTGTGGGCAGAGCAGCTAGGTGACACAGTGGATCAAGCACTGGACCTGGAGTCGGAAAGATCAGAGTTCAAATCTGACCTCAGAGACTAGCTGTGTGACCCTGGGCAAGGCACATAACCCCTGACGGCATAGAGCTGGAGAAGGAAATGGCAAAGCACTCAGTATCTTTGCCAAGAAAATCCCATGAAAAATTGGTCCTTTGGTGAAGAGTTGGACATGACTGTACAACAACAGGCAGAAAGTTGGTCAGCCTGGGAAGGAGGCATGTTGAGTTGGGAGTGTTTTATTTATCTTTTTTTAATGGGGGAGGAGGAACAAGTAGGCTTCATCCTGCCTTCCAGGACCTGAGCTCATGCTCTCCACACCATCATTGTAATCTGCTAAAGGAGGCATGTGTTTAATGTCTGTACTTTCTGAATCCTCCACCTTGGTGCAAAGCTCTGGTGGCCTGAGACCTGGTATGGCCTAGATGTAGATTATTAGAACAGTCCAGGCTTTGGCTCTAAGGCTATATTTATTTCCTTCCATGTAATCAAAATCTATGCCCTTGATGTTCACTTTAACCTGATCTCACCTGCATAAATAAGTCAAGAGTGAAGATGGCTATCCTACAACGTGATTTTTCTGTACATCCCCAGGGATAGCCCTGCTTACATCCTTTTGAGCATTTTATATCAGAACAAACCTTGGAGGCCAGCCTGTATTACAAACTAAGCCTTACCAGTAAGCTGACTGAGTGAGATTTCACTCACAATATCTCACTTTCTATTGCCCACCAGAAACAACCTCCTAAATGTTATCTTTTGACTTCCACATTGGCTTAAATATTTATAAAGTTAGCAATGATTTTTTTAAAGTAGGACAAAGTTGTCCTGGCTTAAATAAGTAGCACAAATGCCTCTTTTGGCACAAGTAAAGTCTGTGAGAATTATAGGATAAACAGCTTAAATTAGAAAAATAGTCTATGTCCAACTGGTAGAGATGTGATACTGCTCAGAGATGATACATTGCATCAGGGTTGGGGAAATGACCTGGAGGATTCAGAAAGTTGCTACTGTACAGTACACTGAACAGTACAGTCTATGGATTATCTCTGGGAATCCAGGCCAAGTCCCTCTGGTTTATCTTCATCCGGTATCTCCTTTATGATTCAACACTGTTTTGTCCTCAGAGCACCAAACTGTACTATTTATCACCAGTCTTAGCTCTCTGTAAGAAATCAGTCCTGGGCTCTTAGACTGGGGAAATTTTTCCATAAGCAGCTTTTTACGTCTCACACCTCACCCCCTCCAAAACCCTGCTCTCTCCCAAAACTTTGCTTGGCTGAACTTGTAATTTCACAGTCCAGTAACCATAACTCAAGCACTAAGTTTGGAAAGGGACAGAGGGACACTAATTATGTGCCTCGTAAACTTAGAGATGGAAAAAAATGAAGGTGTTTATAGTTGGATGCAGGTCGGTGCAAGGGATGCATCAAAGTAGTGTCCCTTTGTAGCTTCTAAAACTTAAAAACTCAGTGCTTGTGGTGGGAGAAGGGACTAAGCATTTTTAAATGCCCACTGTGTGCCACTGTGCTAAGTATTTAATGAACATCATCTCACTTAATCCTCACAACAAATTTGTGAGGTAAGTGCTGCTATTCTCCCCATTTTATAGTTGGGGCAATATGCAGGGGTTAAGTGACTTGCCCAGGGTCACATAGCTAGTAAGCATCTGAGGTCAAAGAGGGGAGTAGTGTACTGTAAATGTTTTATAAGGGGGAAGTGGTGTGCAGGTCACACTTTGAAATTTAATCTATAGTCTCAGCCTTTTCTCCATCACTTTCTTGAGTCTAGACCAGCAACAAAAATATAAATCAATCTCTGATTTGTAGCATTCGCTTATTTCTGAAGTGTAAATGCTCACACTGAAAAATTAACAATTGTTTCTCCCAAGGGTAAGAGCTGGCATCGATACATCACTGGAGCAGGGCATATGTTGGTGAAAGATGTAGGAGAAATAGATAATAGTTTGTTGGAGCTGAGTAGTAAAGCAGTGACCTTTTGAGCCTCTTTGGCGTGATCATGGAATTTAGAGCTGAAAAGTATCTAATTGGAAATCTAATTCAGCCTTCTCAATTTTTTTTATTAGGAGGCTAGAAATGATGCCGCTAAAAAACCAGACAAGCACCAGCTAATAGCCATTGTTATGGAGAACAGTGAACAAATTCATTAATTAGTCCAGTTTGTATGTCAATTGTGACAATTAATCTTAGCCTTATTTCAGATAAAGTTTTCAGCCCTCGTTAAAACCATTAATGTCCATGAGTAACTATAAGTATGTTTGGAGTTTACATGCTTTACTTCCCATATTTGAGAATCAGGCTTAACAGAAATTGTGATAAATTGATATGCAATCAAGACATAAAATCTTAATTTAGTTGTGATTAATTCTTGTAACATAAATAAAAACAAGACTAATTTACGGATTTGTTAATTGTTCTTCCAGGTTACGAATCACTGGCCAGTAACTTTTACGTTATAGTTGTTTCCTGTTTAAATATCTCACTGCTAACAAGAGTTGACTCTTAGCCATATAAATTGGGCTCAAAAATGTGCGTCCAACTGAATTTCTCAGGATAATTCTCTGGTTACTGATTAGGTTTGGGGGGTTCCTAGGGGTGGTGGGACCCCAAGAATGCTAAGATAGAATCACCTGGAATGAATTCACATACTCAAGCCATCTTTCAGTCAAGGATAGTTTATTATAATGCCAATAGAAGAGGACAAATTCCCTTTGGAGAACTTGCACTCTAATAGGGGTGAATCTAAAACATATAGAAAAAGGGCATGGGAAAGGAATGCCAGGGATGCTAATTAGGTAATCTAAGGATCCAGGTGTCTTTGGGAGCTATGGATGGGAAAGTATAGGAAGTATACTAAACACTGAGAGAGAAAAGATAGGTTTGTTGTTTGTTTAGCTGCCAGAGGCATGGACCTTGGGCAAGCACCAAAGACAGGAACCTTGGGCAGGTACCCTGGGAAAGAGTCCTTGGGTCAGTATCCCTGTCTCTGTCCTGTTAAAGGAATTACACAGTCAGTCCTGCAACAAGGGAAAATTTTGTCAAAAGATGAAAAATTGGGAGGCTTCCCAAAACATGATCTTGGGACAGGGGCCCAAGCACCCCATCAGTTATGATACTCTACTTCCATATCCCCGCCTGCCCTCAAGAAAAAAGATCTGTTAGCAAATAAAATCTTTATAACACAATGTCTACTTTTTGGCTCATTTATTTCATACCTTTCTAATACCTATAGCTTGTAGCACAGTGCTGGCTACATAATGATTGTGTAATAGAAAGAGAGAAATAGACCACTAAAAGTCATCTGGTTCAATCCCTTTCTCCCATCTTACTGGTGAAAAAAGGGAGGCTCATAGACATCAGATACAAGAGAGGGGAAAACACTAGTGGGGGAAGGGGGTTAATACTTCATCTATTTTTGATTGTTCTTAAATTTGAAGAGCCTGTTGATTATTTTGTCTCTGATTCGTTGTTTCATGGTCAAACTAATGATTTTACTCCAACTGAGTCACCCAGTCTCTAATAGCTACATGTTAACCTAATTCCTGTGCTTTGATCATTTGTTAGTTGACAGATGTTTTATTACAAACTCATTTTGTAATGTAAAAATCTTATAAACTTGTCCAGATTAAAGAACCCCTTCAAGCTTAATTTTTCTGGGTCTCCAATATGGTGGAAAATGACTGGTAAGTGCCTTGTGATAGGATCAATAGCTACCAGAGTTCCCTCCACCTTTTCCCCCTCAACAGGATTACTTTCTCCAGTGAGGCCACAGACCTGATGAACTCTTGCCTCCCATATGAAGCTTCCTGATTACATAAATAACATAAGGAAATCCCACCCATGTGGATTTCAGCCCCTTCTCAATCAGGAGCATTTTACAAAGGAGTTTTAGTCAGAGAATAATTGGAATTTTTTGGAGATTGATCCCTTGCAGTGAGTCAAAAAGACATTTTTAAATGCCTACTATTGGTGGAACCAAATAACACAAAATCGTTTTTTTAAAAGATTCATATTTTCAGAGAAGAGTTATTCTAAATCTTTCGTTTTTGTTCAATTCTGTCTGACTCCTGGGGACCTCATTTAAGGTTTTCTTGGCAGAGATGCTAGAGTGGTTTGCTGTTTCCCTCTCCAAGTCATTTTGCAGATGAGAAAATTAAGGCAACAGGGTTAAGTGACTCGCTAAGGGTCACACAGCTAGTTAGGGTCTGAGGCCAAGTGTGAACTAAGGCCCCATTCTGAATCTGCCCCAATCTGACAGTGACATAAACAATATACCTAAAAGGAGACTAAATGTTTGCCACCAATAAGTGTTTTAAAATTGAGAACCCTATTGGACCAAGGTTCATATGATAGCTTGTAAGCTCATTAACAATGATTTTCATATTCCTCTGTCTGGTATAAGTGAGTCAGTATTAGGTTATTTTACGGCAGCTGGGTGACACAGTGAGTGAGGGGTCTAAAATCAAAAGACTAATTTTGTGTGTTTAAATCTGGCCCCAGACATTTACTAGCTGTGAGACCCTAGGCAAGTCATTTAACACTGTTTGCCTCAGTTTCCTCATCTGCAAAATGAGCTGGAGAAGGAAATGGCAAATTGCTCCATTATCTTTGCCAAGAAGACCCTGAATGGGGTCATGAAGTGTCAGACACAATGAAAACCAATGAACAATGACAAAAGATATTTTAGTTCATCATCTTTCTCTTCAAAAATTCAAATCCTAAAATAAACCCTTCGTTTTATTTGTAAATACTTTTATAAATTTGTCAGAATCACAGAACTACTTTTTGAATTTTAGAAACATGCCCCAAATTTTACTTCAAGATCACTAGAGGTAAACCCAAATTAGACATTGTTATATTTACATTTCTTCAAGAAGAAGAATATTTGCATTTCTTCAGAGACTGGGTATCCTAAGTACTTTGTGTTTGTTTCATTGTCAGGGTCTTTGTCCTTCACACTCTTAATTTTACCCAATTATCCTGAATGGGCTTTGCTCCACTTACCCCCAGAAATGATAGAAAAAGAAAATCAGTCTGACAAGTCACTGGTTATGTGGCACATATTATTGGATATATTTGATGATTAATGCCAGACTGGTTAAAAGCCAATGTTTCAGTCACTTGAATAATTTTGTCAAATGCCTGACAGGTTTTCCCATTCATTGGCTTATTTGTATCATATGTTACCAGTACAAACAAAGCAAAATCAATGGGTTTGTTCATGTGTGCATGTCTGCCATTACAACTTTTGTCTTCTTGGACCTTTTGGGAAGCTAGGTGAGCCATTTGGCATTACTGGACCTTGCATCATCTTGTCTCACATATTTGCTAGCTGTGTGACCTTGGACAAGTCACTTAACATCTGTCTGCTTTGGTTTCCTCACCTTTAAAATAAGGGTAATGACATGTACCCTTCCCAGGTACAAATCCAAGAGACATTTGAAAGGAGGGGAAAATGACATTATTTGTTAGCAAATTAGACATAGGAAATAAAGGAGAAAGGAAAACAAGGTCTTCTGGGGGAATGCTGTGTTAATGGGGTTCAAGAATCATTCATAAAGCTGATAAAAGGTGATCAACTGACCTAGGATGGGGGGTATAGGAACTTCTAGGTGGCACTTAGGCATTCGAAAATGGAGCAATAACACAAAAATGTCCCCAAGGAAATTATGTGCCAGGGAAAGAATACAAGATGATTCCAAGGTTACTTGTTGGGAATACTGAAAGAATAGTACTGCCATTGGCAGAAATTATGTCACTGGGATGAAAAATCAGTTCAAAAGGAAGGATGTTGAGCTTAGCATTGAACTATGGCTGGATCATCCAAGTCACCCAAAAAGGACTCCATCTTAACTTTTTACCCCTTGTTTATCTCATTCACTCTGATAATTGTTTTTTAAATTTCCTAGTGTCACCAGTCCCCTGATGGCTCAGTTGTCAAAAGCTGGGATTTTGCAGGAGGACTGAGTTAAACAACTCTGTTTTGTGTATTGCATCAGAATGATGAGAGTACTTAGGTGCTTAAATCAGATAGATACACAGATTGAAACTTCCTGTGTTGTAAAGACTGTGACACTTGGGAACAGTAAAAGGTTAGTTAAGTGATTATTTTCCTAATGACTAAGGTATTAAACCTTAAAATTACTTTATCTCTAAAGCAGGAAAAATTACTAATCTAGTTTTAATTTATGTGATTTTCTTCGTATATGTCTAAACATGTCTCTCTCTCTGTCTCTGTCTCTGTTTCTGTCTCTCTCTCTCTCTCTCTCTCACACACACACACACACACACACACACACACACAATGTTCTCCCTATTACCAACTGTTCCCTATTACCTGCAGCATCAAATACAAAGTTATCCATTCTTCATTTAAAGCTCTACATCCAAAAAGCACCATGTCCACCCATCATGGGATTCTGAGGCTAGGTCTGTATATAAGCTTTAGGGAATGACAGATTTAGAGCTGGAAGGACCTCAGAGACAACACAGTGTAATTCGAGCTCCCTTATTTTGTGAAAGGTAGAGTCAGGAAAATCTGAGTTCAATCCCAGGTCAATTATTTACTAATTATGACCAAGGGTACATCATTGACCCTCTCTGAATCTGAGCTTCTTCATCCATAAAGAGGGGACAATAGTAGCATCCACTCTATAGGGCTGTTCAAAGAACCCAATAAAGTCAATGTGTGTAGCAAAGGGATTGAACTGGAGCTCACCCATGGAGCATGCTCAGGGATGGCATTTGGGGCACCCCAGGGAGCACGTGCAGAGCTGGCCACTTCCAACAAGCCATGCAGCTTGGCCTTTTGTGCAACCATAGGTTTCTATTCCCAGAAGGCTATCTCCCCTCCTCACCTTGATGAGGCTGCGTCACAGAGGACTGACCTCAAAGCAGCAAGAACTGTCCACTCAGTAAAATTTAAAAGGAGAGAAAATTCCTGCTCTTAATATCTTCTTTCCTTCTTCACATGTTGTTTGAGACTCAGCTCTCTCTTGGACTTTCCACAATGAGGAGGAGGAGATTTCCTCTTCTACTTGCCATCAACAGCTATGTAGGTTATAAATACATGGACTTATCTAGGTGAGCCAATATAACAAGGTAGCAGGATGCAGGGCCAAGAGAGATGAACCTAGAGTCAAGGGAATCTCTCTCTAGGTCTCAGTTTCTTTATCTGTTTAAAAAAAAAAAGGTTGAACTGGATCATTTCTAAGATCCCTGATTACGAGATCCTGTGATCTTAATTATTAAAATGCTCCACAATATATCAGTTCAATCTCATTTTTCCCTCTTCTGCCTGTGCCTGGCATCATATAGACACTATCATAGCAAGAGTGATCTTTTGGTGACTATTCAATTCAATATGCAAATGTGTGTTGATTGATTATTAAGCAACTATTATATACAAGGCACGATGCTGAGTACCAGAATTACAAACAAAACAAAACAAGAGTAAGTCCTGCCCTCAGAGATGTTTGGGGAAGGAAGGGGAATAATAAAAAATAAATAAATGAATAGCTAAATAAATAGAGTGTTGATAGAAGACAGTTTGAAGGAGAATGCACCCATGTGAAGGGGCAGAAGACAGATGGTACATGAGTTGAGTCTTAAAGGAAGTAAGGGATTCAGAGGAAAGGAAGGAAAGCATTCTCAGTTTCACAGGATGTGTGTCAGACATTCCTACTAGGAGAGGATCAAATGACTATGACCTTGTTTCAAATCCCTTCTTGCATTTTAGAACCATAGCCCACTCACTCTTAAGTCACAGAACACAAAATAAGTTTGTTTAAGAAGAGACATTTCCTATATTACTCCATAAGTACTCTGTGACCTTAGACCTAGTCAATGAATGGACTTCTCTGGTGCCTGTGGGCTCTGGAAGTCTGATAAAAACAGACAAATATTACTGTTCTTGAGGCAAAAACTGCCACCTAGACATGCAAAGGGGTCACCTTCCAACGGCTTGATAAATCAATCAGTTCCAAAATTCCAGACTTTGAATCCATATGGGCAAAAACTTAGTCTCTTTATTATAGAAACATTACATGTTTGATTGTAAATTTTCTAGGGCAAAAATTATATAGGCCTATAAAATGTGAAATAATGTAATAAGGACAAGGAGATTCTTGGGGGAGGGGGTTAGAAACCAATTTACTTTTCAGCCCAAGTTAGTGAGATCTCTTGCTCCCATTTCTACTTTTCCAAATGCTTTTGGGACTTTTTCTTTGGAATGGCATGGACAGTCATCATCAACATGGTGTGGGCTCATCCTTATTAACATACTGACCAGCCCTGATAAATCATCCTGTCCCGTCATAAGCTGAGAAAGGAACATGAGTAGTGGAGGTGGTAAGATTATTTTTTTCTTTAATGAAGAAGAAACTTGGAGGCTGATACAGTATTTAGAAAGTTATATTTTAAATGTTGAGTTGCATAGGCCATCCTCAATTTACAAATAGGTTGTATTCTGAAAATGCATAGAAGTCATTTGTTTTGAATTTGGAACCTGTATCTTCCCAGGGACAAGAGAAACTACCATAAGTACTAGTTAGCCTTCAGGCCAGCCCATGAAAGCTCATGTAACCCACAGCAGAGCTGAACCTTTGTCCTGTAACAAGAGATTCTAACTACTGCAGCATCACTAATTCAACTTCTAACTCCATAAGAATTCCCTTCATAGCATCCCTACCAGAAGAGTAGCCAGTCTCTGCTTTAAAGATTACTGGTGATTACAGTTTCATGTACTCACAGGAAAAAAAAGAAATTCAGAATTTTGGTGAGGGGGGAGCCTCTTTACTATCTCCTGAAGCAGATCACTCCATTTTCAGATAAATCTTTTGGTTAGGATGTTTTTCCTCTACTGGAGACAAAATCTATGTCTCTGCAATTTCCATTGCCTCTAGTTCAACCCTCCGGGGTCAAGCAGAACAAATCTAATCTGTAGAGACAGGTCTTGAAACACTTCAAGACTGCTATCATATGTCCTTTTCATCCTCCCTTTTCCTCTCTAGGCTAACCGTTCCCAGTTTTTTCAACAGATTCTTAGTCCATTTTTAATGTTACTTTTATGAGTATTTTCCAAGTTCCCTGCACTCACTTCCATGGCAGCTTTGACCACAGCTAGAGAACAGTACTCAATCTTCTGGAAGCCCTGAGTTTTGGCACAAAAGTCCCTGAAACTCCTACCACAGAAGTCCTTGAGACCTGCCACAAAGCCAAGTAGATAGCTCTAGTTAGAGCTTCCTACTTCCCCCATGCCTAATCCCTCAGCTTTTGGAGCAACTGTTCCAGGGGCAGACTCTGCACTTGGGTGACTATATTGTTCTTAATTCAAGGACTACTTTACAAAACGCTTCACCAACTTTAATTAACAAAGTGAGCTTTTATTACTATAGTAAATAATTTACATACGGGGAGTCATAACGTCGACATTCTAGCCCAGGTAATGGCATTAAGGACCAGCATGAGTTTGAGGAAGTTAGTTCCTCTACATTAAGACTCTGCAAAATGAGAGCTAGACAAGAGGATATCCAAGGTCTCCTCCAGATCAAACTGTGGTTCTGTACATAAATCTGTCAGATGGGTGGAGCAGAAGACAAAAACTCCAAGCTTGGCATCAGGAAGATGTGAATTCAGAACCAACTGCAGACATCTACTAGCTGAATGATGCTAGGTAAGTTACTTAATCTCTCTCCACTTCATCTGGAAAATAAGGGTGTTGGAATCAATAGTCTTCCTGGTCTCTTTCAGATCTAAATCTATTATCCTGTGGTTATTTAATCATTTTATTTATTTAGGTTATTTAGGTAATAAAGTGGCTAGCATGTTAGACATGGCATACGAAAGATCTGAATACAAATCCTGTTTAATTACTGGCTGTGTGATCCTAGATAAGTCACTTGATATCTCTTAACCTCAGTTTCCTCATCTGTAAATTAAGAAGCGTGGATTCGATGGCCTCTAAGTTTCCTTCCTATGATTCTTCTTTTTTCTTTTTGTTGGGGGTGTAAGGAAGAGAATCTTTATAATCTCTGAGAAACCTGAAAAATAAATGATGATGATAGAGGTGCTGGGTGATAAAATGGGTGCTTTTGAATCTTGGCCAAGCAACTGAAAAAAAGAAAAAGAAGCAGAAGGGAAGAAATATTACTGCAAAAGGAGAGAAGAAGTTTGTTAATTAGTCAGGGAGCCAATAAGCATTTTTTTAAGCAACTGCTTTGCCAGGCATTGTTTGAAGAAACAGAGATCCAAAGAAAGGCCAAAGATAGTCCCTGTTCTCAAAGAACTCAAGGTCTACTGAGTGGGGGAGACAACATGAAAGCAAATATATACAAATAAGCAACATGAAGGATAAGTAAAGAAAAAACAGAGGGAAGGCATGAGAATTAAGAGGAATTAGGAGAGGCTTCCTGGAGAAAGTGGGATTTTAGCTGGGACTTGAAGGAAGGCAGGGAAGTCTTGAGTGTTTTGTTCAGGGAATATTCAAGAACACAATGTCACTGCAAGGGTAGAAGAGGGGAAAGGTGGTGTAAGATGTTAGAAGACTAGAGAGGTTGGGGTCAGGGTGAGGGCAGTTTGTAAAAAATTTGGAATGCCAGAGAATTCAGAGCTCTTGGAAGGGATAAGGAGGCACTGAAGTTGCTGGGTAAAAGTGAAATGATAAGACCTGAGCACTTTGATAGCTGAGTGGAGAACAGACTAGAGTAGGGATAGACTTTTGGCAAGGAGATTCATCAACAAGCTACTGGAAGGATCCAAGTATTAGATGATGGAGCCTGCACCAGGATAGTGGCAGTGTCAGAAGAGAGAAGGCAAATGCGAGAGATGTTATGAAGGCAAAGTCCTTGGCAAACAAACCTTGGCAGCAGACTGGCTCCACACATGTGAGAGAATCAGGAGGCAAGGATGACACCTGGGTCAAAAGCCTGGGTTACTGGGAGAATAATGTTACCTTCAATAGTAAAAGGGCTGTTTGGAAAGAAGGAGAGTTTTGGGGGAAAGATAACAAGTTCAGTTTTGAACATGTTGAATTTAGGATGTCAATAAAGCATTCATTTCAAGGTATCTGGTGGTAGCTGAAGATGCAAGACTGGAAGTTAGGGCTAGATAAGTAGAGTAGAAAATCGTCAGCATAGTGATGTATTAGGATTCACTGAGAGCCCACTGTGTGTGTGTCTGGGTCTGTGTGTCTATGAGTGTCTGTGTGTTGTGCTGCGTGCTGAGTGGGCAAATGGAGGGCTCTGAATGAGGATTCAGGGGAATGGGGAAATATGAACTTCTATGGTGCACAAGGCATCAGTGTTTGGGGATTTAAAAAAAACCATAAATTTTAAAATCATCTAAACAAAAACAAACAAATAACAATGTCATCCATAAAACCATAAACTATAAGCTATCGACAGATCCCTAAAAAGTTAATATACACACATTCACTTTAATAAAATGAGTGTCTCCATCTTATCTTTTCTATCTATTTATGGAATTTGTTTAGTGTTCCCATGAGGCCCCTGCAGTGGAAGCTTCAGAGAAAATAGGAATTTTAGAGGCAGGGGTGCCAGGGTTTTTGGTGAAAGCAGATAGCCCAGGTGGCAGCAATTCCCTAGGCCAGCCTCCCTAAAACAGAGACTGAAGCCTCTAACCCTTCGGTAGCCCACATAATCTCAGAGCTTCAAGATATCTTAGAAAAAAAATCCAGGCTTTCCCAGTTTTTATAAAGAAGGAGAAGGTGGTAAAATAGAAACACAGCAAATTCTATTAAGTTAGAACAAGTCAGCATAAGAGCCTGGAATAGAATGCAAGACTTCCAAGTTCTAGGTCACTAACTTCATTTTCTCCCTTAATATCAATGATACAAACCCTTAGGGGAAGCCTAAGGGGAAAAGAGGTATTGTAAAAAATTCCCCCCAAAATAGGATTTGGATTTTATGTTTCATTATGTAAATTGATATATGTGAATACCATATTTCAAATAAATAATTTATAACAATCTATTTAGAAAGTATCTGAAACAGACCAGGATTTCATTGTCTCCAAGTATATATTACACATTACAGTTCTATTTACTTTCATTTATATATATAT
>JAQQSK010007039.1:0-14151 GCA_028658325.1 Potorous gilbertii
GGGGGGGGGCATTCCGCCGGCCCCCACTCCTTCAGTCTGGCTGAGTCAGGTTTAGTCTCTCAGCACTCCCCCTCCTCATCTATCCACTCGAAGGCTCCAAGGTCTGCAGTGAGCTGTTCCCATTATCTCACACTGAAAGAGCTTTAATGAACAGTCAGGGAACCCGCCTGAAGGAAGGGGCAGTTAGAAGGAAAGGTATGAGCATTGGGGGGCTGGGGGGCCTTGGTGTGGGCACTCTCAGGCTGCCCTTGTGGATAGGGAATTTGCATTAAAATGGAGCATGCCCAGGCCTGGCTGTGTGGCCAGCAGCCTCCTTTGGCTTCCCGAGAGAGAGAGAGAGAGAGAGAGAGAGAGAGAGAGAGAGAGGAGAGAGAGAGGAGAGGAGAGGAGAGGAGAAAAGGAAAGAGGAAGGTGGACAGTGTAGACTGAGAAAAAACATGAAGTCCTCCCAGGTCTTACCGTTCATGAATGTCATCAGTGGAAGGGATAAACCATCCAGTCCAATACTTACATTTTACAGGTGAAGAAATTGAGGCCCAGTGACTTGCCCAAGGTCCCATAGTAAGTGAAAGAGGCAGCAGGATTTGAACCCGGGTCTACTGACCCTTCCCATCCCAGGAACTCCCAGAATTAGATGGGGAGGAGCTCTTGTTGCCAGACCACACTGCTGCCCTTCCTGCCCCTGTTTTTCCAGTCGCTTCCTTGCTTTGACACCCTTTTCTAGCCATATTGTTCAGGCTATGGCCCAATCAAACTGTCCTCTCTCAGAGACCCCATTTCCGGCTTCCCTGTCTTTGCCCTGGCTGACCCTCCCCCTATGCCAACCAGAGTCTGAGAGCAGGTACTCCTCCTGTTCAAGTTAAGAGAGTCTGAAATTTGTTTTCCTAACAATACCCTCCCACCACCCCCATTCAATCAATCAAAAGCATAACTTAATCACCTACTATAGACCAGGCACTGGGATAACAAAAGCTAAAAATGTTCCTCTTAATTTTGGGTGACATTTGATAGCCAGGTGGGCATTGGGACCCACTCAGGGAGCCTCTCCTTGAGCTGGGAGGATCCTGTCAGAGCCCCAGGAGTTCAAGCAAGCATCTTCTGCTGCTCTCCCTACTATTCTCCTTCAGTTTCAGAACCACTGGAGCAACTTTGCACCTCCAGTGCATGCCAAAATACCTGGCATATAGCTGGCACTTAATAAGTGCTTATGACCGGTCCATTCATTTGGAAACCTTTCCCTTTGTATATTTAAAGCTGGAAGGTTCTTTGAGTTCTCTAATCCAACCTCCTTCTTTTATACATGGGGAAACCAAGGTGTAGACAGGGCACCTTGCCAAGGCCACCCAAGTAAGATTCTCCAAGCCAGGATTTGAACGTGGGTCCTTTGGCTCCACAAGGCTGCTGTCAGAGAGAACCATAGCCTAGTGCCAAGAGGATGTTAATTGTCGGCCGCTTGAGTCATGGGAGGGAAGACAGATGCCCATGGAGGAGGATGGAGGCTTCATAGGGTGTGTTTGTGGTACCATCAAGTGCCTTATGTGGCTGTTTTCAATGTTTAGTCAATTCAGTAAGCACTCAATTAGCACCTACTGTATGGAGATCCCTAGGCCCTGCTGGAGATGACAGTTTAGATAACCTCTGGTCCCTGTCCCCAAAATTAAGAACAGCTCTAGGTTTTGTGGTTTTCAAAGTGATCTATCTACATGACCTCATTTGCCCTGGAAGGGAGGTGCTATTATCCCCACTTTACAGCTGATGAAACTGAGGCATAGACTTGTGACTTGACCAAGGTCACACAGTCAATAAATCCCTGACACAGGGACCCCCCCTCCTGAATCTTGCTGGCATCGAATCCCAACTCTGACAGTGCCCCAGAAGGTGAATGGGGCGTGAAGAATGAATCTCCAATCAATGTCTTTCCCAAGTGAATTGATGGAGGAAAAAACAGAAGCTGGTGACTGACATGCTCAGATCCATGCTGTGACTGCCAGCAAGCAGGCTCTGCTCCCCATGGTATCCCTGCGGGGGCTTGGGCTGCCTTGGGACCTCTGACCCGCTCTCTGTGCCTGTGCCAGCCCACCTTGACCCAGTAGGTGGATATTCCTTAGCCTGCCAACTAGAGCCCGGCCCATCCGCCTTCACATAGATGGGATTTCCTGCAAGCCCTGAATGTAAATCAGATTGACACTCATAAATCAGTCCCGCTTCCCTTTTGGGTTGGTTTACAGTCTTTATCTTCATTTCTGACGCAGCTGCCCTTGGCACGGGCTACTCACACTTTCATTTAAAGCTGGCTAGCCAGGCATGTGGGGTGGGGAGGAGGTACTGTGATTTGGGCTCTTCTGCCTGCTAAGCTGGGTGACTTTGGCTGAATCACTTCCCCTTTGTGTCTCTGGAATTTTGCTGATGTATAAAATGAGATGGTTTGAAATAATCTCTACAATCCCTTCCACCGAGACAATGCCACTTCCATAAATGTGGAGCTGAGGAACCCTGGCTTCATAGCAGGCCCTGGTACATGAGACCTGGGGAAGCAGATCACAGCCTGACAGAGGTCAGTAAAGGCTCCTGGCACCAGTCCTGGGATCTCACTGGTATGAGGCACTCTCTGAGGAAATGCTCTCTGCCAGCTCCTGCAGGCACCTGTAGTCATAGAGTTGCCCAGAATGTTTCAGCAGCAGGACTCGAAGCCAGGTCATCCTAATAAATTAGATTGTGAGCTCCTGAGGGCAGGGACTGTCTTGCAAGACCTGGCACATAGTAGGCACTATGTGAACATTATCTGTTGGTGTTACCTATTATCCCCAGTACTTAGCACAGTATCTGGCACTATATAAAGGTAGCTATAGTTATTAGCTGTTGTTTTTTTATACTCTGTGTTTAGTACAGTACCTGACATGCAGTAGGTGCTTAATCAATATTGACCCGATTGATTCTTGTGACTATTGAATTAGATTTTTTCCTCTGGCTCCCGAAGACTGAGCTAAGACCAGAGAGTCGGTGCTGGAGGGAGGTTTTTTGTCTCAGTATAATTAACCAATCAGGTCAATCTGCAGTCATTTCTTCAGCTCATACTTTTTATGCCAGGCATTGAGTTCCATGCTGGGGAGAGAGAAGAGATTGGTTGTCCAAGTGTGATCTGGGGACCCTGAGATCCTTTTTAGGGTTCTGAGAAGTCTAAACTAAATCTTAATTTCTGTTGACAGTGATCACCCACATTAATGACAGCTCTTTGGGGGGAGGGATTCTTAGAGATTGTTAAGTGTATAAAAGGGTCCTGAGGTCATGAGCCCCCAGCCCCTCACAGAGCTTGATAACTGTTGTTTTAGAGGCTGGCCTGGGTGGTTTCATTCCTTCCCCTGCCACTCGGCCTGTCTATCAAGACAACCGCTGTGTATATAACCAGTCATTCAGAGCATCATGGGGAGCCCCACTCAGGAAACTTGCATTGAATTTAATGAGTTGGGATGGAAGAGGTTAGTTTATCTGGCTGGTCAGTTTGGATTTTCATATGTTTGTTGCCTTTTCTTTAAATAGACAGGGCCTTCCTCCTCCTCTTCCTCCGCTCCTCCCTTGGGTTTTACACCTTGCTGCTTAGGAAGGGGATTTTGAAGCAGCTGGTAAAACATCCCTGTAGAGGTTTGTCCAGGTGGCATTGAGCCGGGCCTAAGGGAATGTCTCTGTGAGCAGCCCCAGGCCTGAGAGTCCCGTAGACACTCTTGGAGGATGGAGTGTAAATGGATCAGGATCATGTTTCCCACTCAGTTCTGCCCTCCCCAGGATTGAGGTTAAAGCCATGGAAATCCTATCTCTGAGATTGTGGTCCAAGACCCTGCTGTTCGTCTGCTTGAGGCTTAGAGGGTCATCCCTCACCCTGGTGGAAGGCAGATCTCTTGCTTCTCTCTGGTGGGTCCATAAAGAAGCTAGATAGGGGAAGGGGGTGGGCTGCTGAGTGGTGGTGAGGACCAGGCATCTCCTGTCTGCCAGGCTGTGGGCTGGGTGCTCTGGACCAGATGAGACAAGGAAGAAAACCCTTTCTGCCCCAGTGAGCTCATCCCAACTGGACAGACAAACAGAACCATAACAGCCCTCCAGCCTTTGCCCCTCTATGAAGGCCAGCCATGTCCTTCTGGTCTCCCAAGTTCACATCCTTGGCTTCTTCTAGATGACTCCCGTGCTTGTGTCATCAGTCTTTAATTTAGGGTCAAATACAAACCCTTCTCTTCAGCATCTAAACCTTTCCATTTTAAGGTCCCAGCCTGTTTTTCCAGATTCGTTTTGTATTAACCTCCTTTCCTTACTCGTAAGTTAAGACCAACTGGGCATAGAGCTGTTATTTGTTCAGCACGCTGGAATTGCCCATCTCCAGCCTTCTGTGCTGGAATTGCCCCTGTCCTTGGGTTATCCTGTTGAGCATTTACTATGTGGTGGGCACCAGCTTCCTTCAAGTCCCAGCTAAAATCCCACTTTGCGCAGGACAGTTTTATTGATCCCCCTTAACTGGCGCCTTCTCTCTGATGGTATCTCCAGTTGACCTTGCACATGCCTTGTTTGCACATAGGTGTTGCCTGCTGTCATCCCCATTGGCCCATGATCTCCTTGAGGGCAGGGACTGTCTTTTACCTTTCTTCATATTTTATTCAGCATTGAGCTCAGTGCCTGGCACATAGTAGGTGTATCTGAGTGGAGTTTGAATCCAGGTTTTCCAGATTCCAAATTCAGTACCTTACGGCACTAATGATTGTGTGATGGTGGTCCCAGATTGGTGGTAGAAAAGATGAGTGATCATTGCTAATATGAGCATGGCCAACAGCAAAGATTGGAGGGGTATCCAGATTGGTTGCCAGATGAATTCATTAACAGCAGACACCCTTCCTGGGATTGTGACTCCTAATCATCATGTAAATGTATGAGGATTTTGCCATTTTGATTAATGTTTTAAACATGTAGATGAAAAGCAACCAAGTCCTTAGAAAGGTAAGAGTGATGTGTATGTATTTGTATGTATTGTGTGTGTATTTGTATATATGTGTGTGTGCATATATATATTTGTATATATTGTGTATATATTTGTGCGTGCCTGCACACTCACACACTAGAACTCTGGCTAACTAAGCCATTAATTTGATAAGAGTAGAAGGTCGTGAAGGGTCTTTTCTTGACACAAGCACAGTTCAAAGTGGAGAGGGACCTCAGAGGCCTAGAGGATAAATGACTTGCCCAAGGTCACATAGAGACAGGACTGAAACTCAGGTTTTCTGCCTCCCATTCAAGCCCTTAGTGTTTTGGGGGTTAATGTGGTCCTTAGTCACAATGATCTCATCACTTACATCTCTTCATCACTTTGTAAACTAGTGTTTCCTCAATAGTCTTAAGGCAAGTCTGGTGTTTTTAACCTCACTTGACAAATGAGTAAACTGAGTCACAGATTAGCTGGGATTCCCCCAAGGTCTCACAGCAAACTGAGGATGGAGCTTGGCTTTCCCTGCTTCCCAGACCCTGCATTCTCTCTCCAGTGACATATTTTAGGACAAGTGAGGATCTGTCCAGAAGTGAGTAGAGGGGATGATGAAAGGATGTGGAGGATGTGTGTTTGTTGGAGGAACAGGAAACGTAGAGCCTGAAGAAGACCGAGGAGCCATGGGCTGAGGTCAGAGAGAAAAATACAATGGAAACATTCAAAGCCAAGAAGAGAATAAATTCACTTCCAGAACCAGTGGATTCTTTTAGAAAGGGAGCTTCTTGAGGGCAGGCATTGCCCACCATTTTCCTTTGTGGCCCCAGAGCTTCACTCATGGGGAGAGCTTGACTTTACCAGAGGATCACAGAGGCTAGGTGATCACTGCCTTGTGCAATAGAATCTGAGCCCTTTGGGGCTTCCCAAGACTTTATTTTTATCCCAGCTGGTGCAGTGGGTAGGACCTAGAATAAACAAGATCTGCATTCAAATCCAGCCTCAAACACTTCATAGTTGTATGACCTCCCTGGGAAGGTCCCTTAACCTCTATCTTCCTCAGTTTTCTCATCTATAAAATGGGGAAAATAACAGCATTCACCTCCCCAGGTTCTTGTGAGCCTCAAAGAAGATAGTATTTGGAAAGCACTTTGCAAACTATGTATAGATAAATATATAGCAAGTTTGTATACAGTACTTTTCTCTTGAAGACCCCAGCTACAAACACAGTGCTTGGTTATAGTCATTGTGATGATGAGTGGTAGCAATAACTGCTAACATTTATAAAGCTTTGTAAAATATTTTACATATTTACATTTATATCCAATATTCCATATTTACATATTCCATTATTTTACATATATATTGAGTATCACAATTTTTAGCCCGCTTTTACAGATAAGGAAACTGAGGCACAGGACAGTTAAGTGACTTGCCCAGGGTCACACAACCAGTAAGTGTCTGAGGGGAATTTGAACCCAGGCCTTTCCAAATCCAGGACTGCATCCCCAGTAAGCCATGCTGCCTCTAAATACCTGATGGTTGATTGTCAAGAATGTTAGCAGGGTAAGGTCTAGGCAGCATCAGTTGGCCTTAAAGGTCCTGTCTAATTCTTATGCCTCAAGGAAGGTTTAAAAGAATGCCAGCGGGGAACCAGGAAACCATCCAGCCTGGTCCAGCCATCTCCTTTTACAGGGAAGGAAACTGGAGGCCCAGAGATGAGAAGGTACTTGTGTGACATCACTGAGTCAGGATTTGAACACAGGTCCTCTGACTCTGGTCCCAAACATGCAGGGATACCAGTAATAAGTCCAGACCTCCTAGACCTCCCAGAGGACCAGACACATGGAGGCTGGAAGTTGCCTGTCCCCATTCTTGGACTTTCTGAGATCAACAATCTTGGCCTAGAAGGTCTACAAGCATTCGACACCTAACAGTTCTGGGGCTTGGGGCAGGTGCTGGGCCCCACAGGACCCAGCCAGGTGACCCAGGGGAACCAGGAAATAGAAGATCAGTAACTCCCAGCAGGGAGATGCTAGTCACTTGCATAATATTTGCATTATCAGGCCATGGGCTTGTGAGGTGACTTCACGGATTGTCCTTGGAATCCAGAGTCAATTCAGTTAGCCCATCTCTTATTTGTACCATTGAAGCCTGGATTGGGTTGGTCAATAAACATTTTTATTATTGATGCTGCTGTTGTTAATTATAGTTAGGGTCAGACTTGTGTGAATGATGAATTAATGGAGGAAAGCAGTTACGATCCAGTAGCAATCACACAGACCTTGGAGTCCAAGAAGCTGGGTCCACATCCCTCTTGATATCTGTGGGTCCTCTTAGGATTGCTTAGTAGTGACTTTGGGCAAATCCCTCGACCTCCCCAGGACAAGTTTCCTTGTCTGTGAAATGAGAGGGTCTTCCAGCTATAACCTTCCATATTTTGTGATACTTGCACATTCTCTAGGAACACATTTCATTCTTCATGACAGATGATCTCAGTGTTCAGGAAGCCAAGAGTGAGGGATGGTGAGGATGTCTGGCCCTCGGGCCAAGTGATTGAAGCTGATGGTCATTGGAAGGGGATCACAAACCTCAGGATGGATGGCCCTTTCATCTTGGGGCACAGGGCTCAAAATTTGGTATCATTGGGTGCAGTGTTAGCCAGCTCTTTGGAGAAGCTGAGAGCCTTACTGACCCAGGGCTTGGCAGAGGTCAAGAGTACACATGGTAAATCTCCTACAGAAGCAATTCTTCATTTTTCTGGTCTCAAGGACCCCGTTACATTTTTAAAAATTATTGAGGCTCCCAAAGAGCTTTTGTTTATGTGGATTGTATCTATTAACATATACTGTATTAGAAATTAAAACTCACAAATTTTTAAAATATTTATTCATTTTAAAATACTAATAAATACAATTTAACAGAACATTTTTATGAAAAATCACTATATATTCTAAAACAAAATTAGTGAGAAAAGTGGCATTGTATAGTTATTTTCGCATATCTCTTTAATGTCTGCCTTAATAGGAGACAGCTGGATTCTCATGTCTGCCTCTGTGTTGTCTGTTGTGATAACATTTTTGTTGAAATATATGATTCACACAGATATCTGGAAAGGCAAGGAGTACTTCAACAGACAAATAGTATCTTAGCAGTATTATGGAAATAGTTTTGGCCTCATGAGTCCCCTGAAAAGGTCCCAGGACCCCCAGGGATCTTAGCATTGACCACACCAGAGCTGCTCGTCTCAAGGTGTTAAGATATCTTATTTTTTTCTCCCACTCTGCCCTTAACATACTCTAGGATAAGTTGACTGGGAGTTTTTTGGTTTTTTTTTTAATAAATAAAACAACATTTATTGAAAATTTACTGTGTACTAAACAATGTTAAGTATTACAAGGCAAATGGAAAGACCCCGCTAATCTTTAGATTATGACAGTAAGGCAGATGGTAATACATCTTCATCCCCATCATTTCCATTGATAAAACCATATCTGCTTTATACTTTTAATTATGTTTTGATTAAAGTTTTATTATTGGACAGAAATCTATTTTCTCTCCTCCCTATCCTCTCCCCTATTTAAAAAAGGAAAACAAATTCATTATAACAAATAGCCATAGTCAAGCAAAGTATATTCCTTCGCTGGCCATGTCAAAAAATTACATCTCATTCTGTACCCCAAATTCATCACCTCTCAGGCAGAAGGTTGATCATGTCCTTCATTATGGGTCCTCTGTGTTCATGGATAGTTACTGCTATTTGTCATAACTCTTACGACTTTCAAAGTCATTTGTATTTACAGTGTTATTATTGTGTAAATCATTCTCCTAGTTCTGATTATTTCATTCTTTATCAGTTTATACAAGTCTTCAAAAATCTTTATTTTGATATTAATAGTTGATTTGGTTTTGTGCACTTTCCTCCACGTCAGTTCACACATCTTTCAATAATTCTTGAAATCATCTTTTTCATTCTTTTTTACAATATGCTGGTAGCCCAACAAATAAATTGTGGCATGTAAATGTGATACTTTACATGCTGGATCATTTGAAAATACCCAAAACTTTGTAAGGAGAACTTTCTGTTCTGGATCATAGATGGCTGTGACTGTGGAGTTAGATGCGCTGGGAGAGCCCATTACCCGGTTAAACTTCTTCATGAGTTGTTGAGGAGTATTTAGCTGGAAGCAGTGTTGATGAGTCTAGAGAAGCTTCTCCTAACATTGACCAGGAGTTCTTAACCTTCTTTGTGCCATGGACTGAAATACTTTGGCTGTCCAAATGCCCCCAATGCATAATGTCTTAAAAGAATATCAAAGCTAAAGTTGGTCTGCCTTATGAACTCCCACTCAGAATAGTGTCTTTAAATGCTAAAAATAAAATACAAAGGATTGAAATGCAATTTCCAGAATGCTTCTTTTTTAAAAAGACAAGTTCACAGATCCCAGGTTAAGAACTCTTGAACCAGGTATTGAAACGGGCCATGTAGGTGAAGTTTTGCCCAATATTAGTTTGTGTTCTGGGGTTAAATCCATCCATCAATGGCCATCTCAGTGAGCCATTTCTGACTACAGTACCATTTTTCTTCCAACTTTAGATCAGGGAAAAGATGGGATACAACTGATATTCTCTGGCTTACCCTGGGAAAGTGGCTCTTCCATCAGACCAAAGAATGGGACTTAGAAAGGAAATTCCAAGGGTCAGTTGACTTTCCTGTTTACCTCTGCCCTGGCTGGCTCCTCCAAGCCAGGTTTAAGACACATTTGCTGGATTTCAGGGAAGAGAATTCTTGAAGAATTGAGATTCCCACAGTCACACAATCCCCAAACTAGAAGGGACCTTGGAAGGCCCTTGGCTCAGTACACAGATGACAGAGAGTCATCCCTACTACATGCCCAGCCAGTGGTTATCCAGCCTGTACTTGGTAAACTGCAATGGAAGAGAACCTGCCCCCTCACACTTGGCGGACAATTCTAGTTATTATTGGCAGTTTCTCCTATTATTTCGTCTTCACAACATCGACTGTTGATTCCAGTCCTGCCTCTAGAGCCAAGTAGAACAAAGCTAACCCCTCTTCTGTATGACTGCCTTTCAGATGCTGGAAGACAGTAATGACCTCTTCCAAATCTTCCTTCAGCCTAAATAGACACCCCAAAGGACAATCACTTCCAGCTAAACATTCCCAGTGCCTTCAGCTTATCCCCATCTGATGCCACCAAAATTACCCCCCTAGACTGTCTCCAGTTTATCTTAACTAAAATGTGGCACCCAGAACTAAGCGCAAGGCTCCCAGTGTGGTCAGACCTGGACATCAAGAACATGGCTTCCTTCTAAGACGCTCTGCCTCTTGCCCGCCTCAAATCCCAAGACTGAGCAAAATGTTTTGTCTTTACTCTCAAATCACAGTGAGTGAATGAATGAATGAATGAATGAATGCATTTATTAAGGGCTTCTGGGCCAAGCAGTCACCCTCAATCAAATGAAACATTTATGAAGCACCTACTGTGTTCTAGGTAATGTGCTAGGTTCTGGGGATACAAAAAGAGGCAAACAATAATCCCTGCTCTCAAGTAGCTAATAGGAGAGACAACATGTAAATAAATGTGTGTAAACAAGCTACATACAGGAAAAGTAGGAAATAATTAACAGGGCAAGCACTAGAATTAAGGCTTTCTATGGAAGGTGGGGTTTTGTTAGGATGTAAAGGATGCCAGGAAGGTCAGTAGTTAGAGGTAAAAAAGGAGAGAGTCTCAACAGCGAGAGAAAACACCTAGAACCTAAAGCTGATGTCTTATTCTTAGAGGAGCCAAGAGGCCAGCATCACTGGATCAAAGAACTGGGCAAAGTGTGCACAAGTGACATAGGTTTGGATATAAATAAGCAAAAGTTTTCTCTGAATAATACAAATATCTCCTTTCACAGTAGTGAGGATCTTCCCAAGAGTATCTGGTAAACCTTTAACAACTGGCTTGGGGATGGGGGACTGCCCCAAACATTTTAAGTTTAGACAATTAACAAAACAATACATCAAGCCCCAAATTTTAGTGTTTGGCAATTCCTAGAGTATATATGTTCATACTGAATATTTAACAATTGGCTCTCCCAAGCTGGTATGAGCTGTCTCCAGCACATCTCTGAGTTCCCCTCAGTAGATGCTTTGAAACAGGCTGGACCTGAAACAGCTTAGATATGAAGCCATTTTCACCCTTACCTTAGTTGAGCTTCCCATGCCCCTAGAGAGATGGTAATTTTTCTCTCCTTTGGGTGAGAATCAGGTGAGTTACCCAAGGTCTCTTAGCCAGTTAGTTACCAGGTAAGGGAGCATCAGCTTGGACTGAAGCCTAAACTCAGCCATCCAGACAAATGACCTTTGAAGGCATCTCCCAGTTTGTGGTTGACAACAATGCAAGTGTCAATAATAGCAGGGTCAGGAGAGCTCTGGGCAACGAAGCCAGTTGGCAGAAGGAAGGGATACAAAGACCTTGAATTTTTATTTGTTATTAGAGCCCTGCCTGATTTTTCTTTGAGGAAGAGGGAGAGAGTCCTAAAGCTTGACACCACTAGCATTAAGAGGCAGCTTTGTTGCGCTGGAGACTTCACGTTAATCTGATTCCCAGAAACATTTCTAGAAAATGGTCTCCTGTTTTAAAAGGCTATTTGATCAGTCTTTCCGCCAATGGGCAATGGCATTCTTGTGATAGAGACCTGGAAAGGGTGGATAACCAGGGGGGTTGACAGGGAAGGAGTTTTTCTTGGAATCCTTTCACCTCCTGCCTGGGGGCAGGGGAAAGATACTGGGGATATAAGTTATGGGGTCATCCTGAACAGGGACCCTTAGCAGAGTTTGGAAATGAGCCCTCTCCTGGACTTGTTTCTATGCAGACACCTCAGCTTCTCCGAAAACAAATAAAATAGCCTGGGCCCTGGAGAGAGGACCTCACCAGCTTTAAAAATAGATGGGCATTTAAAAAATAAGACATTGACCATCCCCCCCTCCTCTCTGCATCTTAGGGTTCATGGACTGGCTCATAATTAGGTTAATTTGGGACATGAGGGCCATAGACAAATGAAGATTGTCCGAAATGTAGAGTAGCTTAATGATTTTAAAGTAAAGCAGTTTTATTATTTTTATTATTAAAATAATTATTTTTTAAAGTGCATAATCATTTAAAGCTTTCTAACAAAAATGCCTACTAGAGCTTGTTTGAAGAAACCTGTTTTAAACATTAACTAAATCCATTGCATAGACAGACCCTGTGTGTTACATTTGGGGGACTGGGGCTTCTGGAGAACTCAGTTCAGTGTCAAGTAGGTTAAACATTGCTCCAGCCATCACATTTGTGCATCTCATTGGTGGGGAAAAGAAGCCATCTCCTAAGTCGGAAAGGTCAGGCCTGGGCCAAAGTCAGGCTGATTGAGTTGTCTGAAAAATGCTGACCTTGACATTCCAGCTTCCACCTCAGTGCATCCTCCACAGGCCTGGCGTGCATTACCTAACAGAATTTTGATCAGAAATATTAAACCATTTATAATTTCATAACCCCATGTGGGATTCATCTTAAAGGCCCTTCTCTTGACATGCTCCATTTTATCAGCATTCTCCATTATACACTCCCATAGAACATGGTCTTCCAAGAGTGATCCTAGCAGGGCAAAGGACCAGTGGACAGTTGACCTCCCTTGTTTCTGGTCGCCGTGTCTCTCCTAATACAGCCCAAGGTCACATTAGTTTTGGGGCTGTATCACTTACATTAATCTTGCAAGTCACTAAAACCTTTAGATTCGTCCAGGCAAACTATCTAAACATACCCTCTCCTCTGGTTCTTACGAATTTGGTTTTTTGGACCCAAATATATGATGTTACATTTATCCTGATGTGATTTCCATTTTGTTTCATTCAGCCCAGTTTCCTAATTAATGATTCAGTCTACCATGATAGCCTAGAGACTTTGGTCAATCTCATAAGGTAAAATAAATAAGATAAATCTCTGCCTTTTAGAGATCTTTGAGGCACTCCACTAGAGACCTTCCCAGTTGACGTGGAGCCATTAATGTCTCAAGGCAGCCATCCAGTCAGTTTTGAATTCTTCTAATTGCATTGTCTTCTAGCCCATTTCTTTCCTTAATTTCTTTTTTTTAATTAATTAATTTTTAGTTTTCAGCATTCAGTTCCACAAGCTTTTAAGTTTTAAACTTTCTCTTTAATTTCTTTGAAGATAACATATGATACTTTATCAGACTATTCTTCCCCTTTAGAATTCTCTTTGAGGCTCACCTCACAGATCCCCCCCCCCCATGAAGCCTCCCTAGATGATGATGCAAGAAAATTATGAAAAAAGGTCAACTGCTTGCTAAAGGAAACCCAAAAAAAATATTATTAGCTGTGTTTTCACCTTGACATTCCCATCTCCCACCTATGGTTGTTTGTATAAGTCATATGCCAGACTCTCCCTTCTCATTTCTAAATGAGAATAACATTGCAAAATATAGAGTAACTCAATAACTAACCCAAAAGAGATGCAAAAAGTCAATGAAGAGAAGAATGCCCTAAAAAGCAGAATTGGCCAGATGGAAATGGTGGTCCAAAAGCTCACTGAAGAAAATAATTCTTTAAAGATTAGAATGGAACAGATGGAAGCTAATGACTATGAAAAATCAAGAAATTATAAAACAAAACCCAAGGAATGGCAAAATAGCAGACAATGTGAAAATATCTCATTTGAAAAACAACTGACCTGGAAAATAAATCCAGGAGAGACAATTTAAAATTATGGGACTACCTGAAAGCCATGATCAAAAAAAGAGCCTAGACATCATCTTTCAAGAAATTATCAAGGAAAACTGCCCTAATCTAGAACCAGAGGGTAAAATAAATATTGAAAGATTCCACCAATTACATCCTGAATGAAATCCCAAAAGGAAAGCTCCTAGGAATGTTGTAGCCAAATTCCAGAGTTCCCAGGTCAAGGAGAAAACATTGCAAGCAGCCAGAAAGAAACAATTTGAATATTGTGGAAATACAATCAGGATAACACGAGATCTAGCAGCTTCTACATTAAGGGATCAAAGGACTTGAAATATGATATTCCAGAAGTCAAAGGAACTAGGATTAAAACTAAGAATCACCTACCCAGAAAAACTGAGTACAATACTTCAGGGGAAAAAATGGTCATTTGATGAAATAGAGGACTTTCAAA
>JAQQSK010007040.1:0-14151 GCA_028658325.1 Potorous gilbertii
TATTTTCTTCAGTGAGCTTTTGCACCTCCTTTTCCACTTGGCTAATTCTGCTTTTGAAAGCATTCTTCTCCTCCTTGGCTTTTTGAACCTCTTTTTCCAATTGAGTTAGCCTATTTTTCAAGGTGTTATTTTCTTTAGCATTTTTATGTCTTTCCCTGATGGTAAGCATTGTTCTTCCTCATCAGAAATTATGGGAGATGATATCTGTTCACCAAGAAAGTAACCTACTATAGTCTTATTTTTTTCCCCTTTTTTGGGCATTTCCCTAACCAGTTATTTGATTTTTGAGTCCTTTGTCAAAAGTAGGGTATACTTTGGGAATCTCTAATATTTCAGTTCCTCCAAAGTGGCACAATCCAGTGTGTACACTGATCTGGAAGCAGGGAGATTTTTGTTTCCAGAATCTTAGCAGTTACATCTCTATAGCCACCTGACCTCCAGTTCTGCCAAGTCAGCACTGGAGGGGCTGATTTTCAGATAAGCTGGATGAGCAGGGCTGCCATTCAGTGTGAGACAAAGACCAGCTCTCTCAGGGCCTTTACGAAGAGCAGAGGTAAGAGTCAGCTGCTCAGTGCCCCCAGGGGTTTTACAATCCAAAAATGTATGCAGGCTGATGTAGCGGCTGCCCTGAGAACTGTTGCTCCCTGCCCGATGTGGCCTCTGTGACCACTGCCTAAGGCCGGAGCCGTGGGAAGATCCTTCTCCCTTCCTGGCCAGCTGGAATAGCCCCTGTCACTGACCTTTGGTGCCTGTGGGTTGAGGGATCTGAGGATCTGCTGCTGCAACTAGAGATTCCTCCCCTGAAGTGCCCTCCTACCAGAGTCTAGTCATGCAGCCAAGGCTGGGCTGGGCTCTGCTCCACCTCCAGTGCAACTGATTTTTCCCATGGGTCTTTCAGATCACCCTGGGCTGGAAATCTCCTCCACTCTATTGTTCCCCACTTCTGCTGCTGTTGAGAGTCCCTCTCTACAGGTATTTTATGGGCTGTTGGGGGGAGACCGTGAGTATGTGTGTCTTTCTACTCTGCCATCTTGGCTCTGCCCCTCAAATGTATTTCTTGTAAACAACATATTCTAAGATTATGATTTTTAATTCATTCTGCTATCCATTTCCATTTTATGGGAGAGTTCATCCCATTCACATTCACAGTTAGGATTACTACCTGTGTTTTTCTCTCCATCCTATCCCCTCTCCCTCCTATTTATGGTTATATTTCTCCCTTCTGCCTACCCTCCTCAAAAGAATTTTACTTTTGATCACTGCCTCCTTTAGTCTTACTTCTAACAGTCCCCTTCCCTTTTCTTTCCCTTCTACTGCCTGTAGTGCAAGTTAGATTTCTATACTTGACTGAGAATATTATCCATTTCTTGAACCAAATCTAATCAAAGTAAAACTCAAACAATGCTTGTCTCCCTCCCTCCTTTCTCTCTAATATAATCTGTTTTTGTGCCTCTTTATGTGATGTATTTTGCCCTTTTCTCTCCCTTCCTTTCCTTTTCTCTCTCTGCAGTCTTTAATTATATTTTTTCATCATATCAGTTAATTTATACCCCCACACTCTCTCTGTGTGTGTTCCTTTTAAGTACTGAAATAAATATACAATTCTCAAGATTGAGAGGTATCACCCTCCCGTATAGGGATTTAAGCAGTTTGTCCGTATTTAATACGGTTTTCTTCTTTTTCTCTCCGTTTACCGTTTTATGCTTCCTTGAGTCTTATGTTTGAAGATTATATGTCTTTTGAGTTCTGGACTTTTCATCAGGGAGCTCTGGAAAACCCTTATTTCATTGAATGTTCATCTCCTTGCATGAAAGGTTATGCTCAATTTTGGTGGGTAGTTGATCCTTGGTTGTAGTCCAAGATCCTTTTCCTTATGGAATATCATATTACAATCCCTCTGATCTTTTCATGTAGAAGCTGTAAGGTCCTATGTGATCCCAAATGTAGTTCCTTATTGTTGGAATTGTTTCTTTCTAACTGTTTGCAATATTTTCTCCTTGACCATATGATTCTGAAATTTGGCAACAATATTCCTTGGTGTTTTCAATTTGGGATCTCTTTACGGATATGATTTGTGGATTCTTTCCAAGACTATTTTGGCCTCTGGATCTAGCCCCCAGGACAGTTTTACAGAATGATTCCTTGGAACATACTGTCTAGGTTCTTTTATTATCATGGTTTTTCAATAGAGTAATAAATCTTAGATTTTTCTCTCCTGGATCTATAGTCCAGCCCAGTTGTTTTTCCAATGAGATATTTTGCATTTTCTTCTATGGTTTCATTCCTTAGATTTTGTTTCACTGATGCTTGATGCCTCATGGAGTCATTAGTTTCTACTTGTCCACTTTCAATTTTTAATGAATTACTTTCTTCAGTTAACTTTTGTACCTGCCTTTTCAAAGAGTTATTTTCTCCAGTTAGGTTTTGTATTGCCTTATCCATTTGGCCAATTTCACTTTTAAGGAGCTGAGTGTATCTCAAAATCACGGATAAATTTTTTTCTCCCTCTTTAATTTGGCTTTTAAAATCCTTCTTGAGCTCTTCCAAGGATCATCTTTGGGCTTGAAACCAGTTCATATTCCCTTTTGAGGTTTTAGATGTGAATACAGTGTAAATCCTGTCCTCTTCTGAATTTATATATTTTTTCCTGTCCCTCTAATAAGATGCTATGGTCTTCGGTTTTCTAATTTGCTTCTTGACCATGGTGATTGTCTTTTTTATTGACTTTTAATATGGATCTCTGCTTCTGGATCACATGGGGCTCTGTTCCATGTTTCTTGTCCAGGGAGTTATGGTTCTGCTTACTGGCTTTGTGTTTTGTGGCCTCTGTTTCTTTCAACCAGAAGCTATATAATACTGTAGCTTATCTGCTACTGAGCTGGCTCATGTGTGCCAAGGCTGAGGCCAGGTGAAATTTGAGTTTCCCTTGACGTACACTGAATCTCATGGTGTGAGGTGCAGGGGAGTGGTAGACTGGCCTCTGGAAGTAGCCTTCTCCCCTAGGGCTGCACGAACCTCATGTGTGCTGGTGTCTGCCCAATTCCCCTGGCTGTGTTAAGGCATACCTGTGGTCCTATTGTTGGTGCTTGCTGGCTCCACCCCTTTTGGGCTCAGTATCTCCTCCTGGTCCACTCAGGTGAGGCTTACTGGAAGACTTCTTGTCCTTCACTGGTCCTCTTCAACCTCAGCAAGAGGGATCCTTCCCATTCCCTAGCCTCTCGAACTAAAAGAGTATTCACCCTTTCTGCTGGCTCCACTGTTTCAGGACTTTTCCTGGGGCAATATTCTCTGGATTTTTCAAGGTTAATCAGGAAGGTTGAGGACACTTTTGGTTTACTCCACCATCTTGGCTCCTAGAACTTCAAGTAGGTGATTTTTCAAATATTTAGTCTGTGTCTGACAGCCCCAGGTGTACCTGCTTCAGTTGTCCTGGACCCTGTATTTTTTCACTCACCCAGTGTTGCTGGACTCCAGTCCTGTGCTGTGTGGTTTGGAAATCAAGACTGCTGCTGGAGATTCAGACTGTCCAGGCCATTCCTGCTCTGCTATGGTCACATCTGCACTGATTCCTCTGCATACTCTGTGCTCCCCTAGCCTAGTATAACAGATCCTTCCTGTCTATATTTTGGACTCTCCTGGGCTGGATATCCACCACATTCTGTCTCGCAGGGGATTCTGCCACTCTGAAATTCATTCCAATTCACTTCTTAGAGGTATATGAGGGAATTTACGGATGAGCACAGGTGGATCCTTCCTTTCCCTCTGCCATCTTGGCTCTGCCTCCTCTATCAAGATCCTTAGAAGTCAATTAGTTCAATTCCTTCATTTTATAGCACAAAATGATGAGATCCACAGTAGTTGGGTGACTTCCTGAAAATCTTCCATTTTGTGAATGACAAAGTCATATTGTTATCCAGCCTCCCACCTTGTCCAAAGCTCTTTTCCCCGTACTAAACTATGGATATAGTAGGGAACACAACTCACCCAGAGATAATGTTGATTCAAAGTTGTACCAGGCAAGCTCTTTACTAGAGCTTAAAAAGAAATGCTTTGTAAACCTTAAAGCATTATATGTATATATATATATATATATATATATATATATATATATATATATGTATATTAGCTGTTACTATTAGCTATGACACTTGTACACTTCTCTATAATCTTTCAAAGACCACTTACTGCAATTCATTGATTACATCTGTACCCTTTTATGGTATACCAGGGTGTATTTCCTCAGAGTTTTCTGAATTCACAGAGGACTACTCTTTTGATTCCTTATATAGAAGCAGGCCAAAGATCATTCTCCTTGTAAGAGAAAACAGAGAAAAGTGATAGTGATAATTGATTTAGTTTATATTCTTATCATCTATTATTTTCATTTCCTTCTCAGGGTCTTTATCTTTTACTTGTTTCCTGAATTTCAAGATCAATATCTTATTCTCTCAAAGTAGTCTGCAGTATATTCTGATGACAATATTGTTTCTGTCTTTTCTTCTACTGTTTTTCATTCATGGACTCTTCTCCTGAGTCTCCATTCTTGCCTTCAGGTTTCTGGATTTCCCTGTGATAACCATTTTATACACACACACACACACACACACACACACACACACACACACACACATACCATCCCTTTACTCCTTTAATCTACTATGGTTTTTTTTTGTATTAGTTATACCTGGTCATAGCAATATTTCTGTTATGAGTTCCATCTTACAAAGTTTCAGCAGTACTTATGAGGTTGAATTCTTTTTCTGTCTTTTACTTTTTATATATTTACATATAGAAATGTGTGACCATGCATTTTATTACTAACTCCCTTCTTGGAAATTGTCTATCATGAGTTATTGGCATTCTCTAATAGTATTCATCTTCCACTGTTGTACCTGCAACTCCATGTGGTATCAAACTGGGAAGATATATATGAGCACTTATCTTCCTCAGACCTTTTCAGATAAAGGCACTTTGAACATATTTTCTAGTGAAATTTAACTCCAGGTAAAATTTACTAACCCTTGATAGGTACACTTCGTTGCTAGTGAAGAGCTGAAGTTTGCCATAATAATAAAAATAATAAATAATATTCATATAGCACTTTAAATCTTGCAAAACACTTTTCATGCATTTGCTAACTTTATCTTCCCATAGACCTTGTGCAATATATTAACTGTATCATTGTTCCCATTTCTGGCTGAGGAAACTGAGGCTCAGATTAAATGACTTGCCTATGTTCAAACAATGAGGGAGTATTAAAGATTTAAACACAGATATTTTTTAAACTTCAAATTTAGTCCCTTATACATTATTCAATAGAAACAGAATTATAAATCATATTCTCAGAAACCATTTTCTTAGACAGGTGGTCAATTCAATTCTATTCAACATATGGGTATTAAAAAATTCTATCATGATGCAGTAGAAAGATCATGACTGCTGGAGTAAAAGTGATTGCATTAAATCCAAACTTTTCTACTTACTACCAGTGTGACCCTGGATAAGTTAATTTCTCTGGACCTCAATTTCTTTTTAAAAAAAATTAATTTATTTTCACTTTTCAACAATCGCTTCCATAAATTTTGAATTTTTTCCTCCTCCCTCCCATCTCCTTCCCTAAGATGATATGCAATCTTACATGAGTTCTACACATACATTCTTATTAAACACATTTTCATATTAGTTTTGTTTCATAGAAGATTTAAAAAAATGGGAGAAACCATGAGAAAAATCAAAACAAAACAAAACATAACAAAAGAGAAAATAGTCTGCTTCATTCTGCCTTCCACATCTATAGTTCTTTCTCTTAACATGGTTGGCATTTTGCATCATGAGTTTTTCGGAAATATTTTAGGTCCTTGCATTTCTATGAAGGGAGAAATCTATCAAAAACAATCCTCGCACACTGTGGCTAATACTGTAAATAATGTTCTCCTGGTTCTGCTCACTTCACTCAGTCTCAGTTCATTCAAGTCTTTCTAGGTTTTCTGAAGTCTGCCTGTCTGTCATTTCTATAGCACAATAGTATTCCATTATATTCATGTATCACAAATTGTTCAAACATTCCCCAATTGATGGGCATTCCTTCAGTTTACAGTTCTTGGCCACCACAAAAAGAGCTTCTATAAATATTTTTGTGATTGTGGGTCCTTTTCCCATTTTTATGCTCTCTTTGTGATACAGTCTTAGAAATGATGTTGCTGGTTCAAAGGGTATGCATATTTTTTATAACCCATTAGGTATAGCTCCAAACTGCTCTCCAGAATTGTTGGATCAACTCACAGCTCCATCAACAATGAATTAGAAGTGTTCCAATTCTCCCACATCTTATCCAACATTTACCATCATCCTGTTTTGTCATGTTAGTCAATCTGATAGGTGTGATGTGGTACCTCAGAGTTATTTTAATTTGCTTCTCTCTAATCAATAGTGATTTAGAGCATTTTTACATATGATGATAGATAGCTTTAATTTCTTCCTCTGAAAACTGCCTGTTCATGTTCTTTGACCATTTCTCAAGTGGGGAATGACTTGTATTCTTGTAAATTTCACTCAGTTCTCTATTTAGAAATAAGGCCTTTTATCAGGGGCACTAGTTGTCAAAATTCTTTCAAAGTTATCCATTTTGCATTTTATAATGTTCTCTACCTCTTGTTTGGTCATAAATCCCTCCATTCTCCATAAATATGACAAATGATTTATTCCTTTCTCCCTTAATTTGTTTATAGTATCAGCCCCTGTACCTAAGTTGTGTGGCCATATGGATTTTATTGTGGTACCCAGTGTCAGGTGTTGGTCTGTGCCCAGTGTCTGCTATACTATTTTCCAGTTTTCATACTAGTTTTTGCCAGTGAGTTGTTCTCCCAAATGGTGGGATCCTTGGGTTTATCAAACAGGAGACTGCTATAAAGATTAACTACTGTGTCTTATGTGTGTAACCTATTCCACTGATTTACCCCCTCTGTTTCTTAGCCAGTACCAAATGATTGTGATAATTGTTGCTTTATAATACAATTTAAGATTTGGTATTGCTTGAAAACCTTCCCTAGCATTACTTTTCATTAGTAACTCTATAATTTTTTTGTTGTTTGATTGGTTTGGCACTGAAAAAATAAATTACTTTAGGTAGAATTGTTATTTTTATTATATTAGCTTGGTTTACCCAAAAGCAACTGATGTTTTTCCAGTTATTTAAATCTGATTTTATATGCGAGAAAAATGTTTTGTAATTGTATTCATATAGTCAATGGTTTTATTTTGGCAGGTAGACTCCCAAATATTTTGTAGTGTTTATAGTACCTTTAAATGAGATTTCTCTTCTGTTGGGCTTTATTAGTAATATATGGAAATGAAGATGATTTATGTCAGTTTATTTTGTATCCTGTAACTTTGCCAAAGTTGTTCATTATTTCAAATAGTTTTTTACTCAATTCTGTAGTATTCTCTAAGAATATCATCATATTGTCTGCAAAGAGTGATAGTTTAGTTACATCATTACCTATTCTAATTCCTTCAGTTTCTTTTTCTTCTCTTGTTACTAAAGCTAACATTTCTAGTCCCATATTGAATAACAGTGGTGACAATGAACATACTTTTTTCACCCCAATCTTAGTGGAAATGCATCTAGTTTGTCCCCATTACATACATTGCTGATGATTTTAGCTAGATACTACTTATTATTTTAAGGAAGTCTCAATTTATACCTATGTTCTCCAATGTTTTCAACAGAAATGGGTGTTGTGTTTTGTCAAAAGTTTTTTCTACATCAATTGATTCAATCAAATGGTTTCCATTGGTTTTGTTGTTGATATAATCAATTATGCTGATAGTTTTCTTAATATTGAACCTACCTGATCAAAGTGTATTAATCTCATGATAAGTTGCTTTAATCTTTTTGCTAATATCCTATTTAAAATTTTTGCATCTATATTCATTAAGTAAATTGGTCTATAATTTTCTTTCTCTGTTTTGACTCTTGCCTCTTTATGTATCAGCACCATATTTGCATCATAAAAAGAATTTGGTAGGAATTTTTTTTTTATCAATTTTCCTATATAGTCTATATAGTACCGGAATTAACTGTTCCTGAAATGTTTGATAGAATTCACTTGTAAATCTATCTGGCCCTGGAGATTTTCCCTACTGTGTTCCTTGATAGCTTGTTCAATTTCTTTTTCTGAGATGGGTTTATTTATTTTGCTTCCTCTTCTCTTACCCTAGGCAATTCATATTTTTGTAAATATTCATCCATTTCACTGACTGTCAAATTTACAGGCATAAAGTTGGACAAAGTAGTTTCTAATTATTGTTTAATTTCCTCTTCACTGGAGGTGAGTTCACCCTTTTCATTTTTGATATGAGTAATTTGGTTTTCTTTTTCTTTTAAATTGAAGTGACCAAAGGTTTATTAATTTTATTGTTTTTTTCATAAAACTAGCTCTTAGTTTTATTTTTCATTTCAATTGTTTGAATAATTTCAATTTTATTAAACTCTCCTTTGGTTTTCAGTATATCTGATTTTGTACTTGGGGATTTTTAAGTTGTTCTTTTTCTTGCTTTTTCAGTTGTATGCCCAATTCATTGATCTCTTCTTTTTTATCTTATTCTTGTAAGCATTCAGAGATATAAAATTTGCCATAAGAACTGCCTTTCCTGGATCTCATAAGTTTTGGTAAGTTATCTCATTATTGTCATTGTCTTAAATGAAGTTATTGATTATTTCTGTGGTTTGCTGTTTGATCCACTCATTACATTATTCAATTTTCAATTAATTTTTGGTTTATATTTCCATGGCCTTTTTTTACATATAGTTTTTACTGCATCATGATCTGAAAAGCATGAGTTGACTATCTTTGCCTTACTGGATTGTAAGAATTTGTACCCTAGAATATGGTCATTTTTTGGTATATGTGCCATGTACCACTGAGAAAAAGGTATATTCCTTTCTATCTCCATCCAGTTTTTTCCAGAGATCCAGCATATCTAGCTTTTCCAGAATTCTATTTACCTCCTGAACATCTTTCTTCTTTATTTTGAGATTAGATTTATAAAGTTCAGAGAGGGGGAAATTGAGGTCCCCCACTAGTATAATTTTGATGTCCATTTCTTCCTTTAATGTGCTCAACTTCTACTCTAAACATTTCCATACTATACCACTTGGTGCATATATGTTTAGTAATGATATTATTTCATTGTCTATGGTGCTTTTTAGCAGGATATACTTTTCTTCCTTATCTCTTTTGATTAGATCTATTTTTGCTTTTGCTTTGTCTGAGATTAGGATTGCTACACCTGCTTTTTTACTTCAGCTGAGGCATAATGTATTCTACTTCAGTCTTTTACTTTGACCTTGAGCATATCCCCCATTTCAAATGTATGTCTTGTAAACAATGTATTGTAGAATTATGGTTTTTAATCTAATCTGCTATACACCTCCATTTTATGGGAGAATTCATCCCATTCATATTCACAGTGATGTTTATTATCTGTGTCTTCTCATCTACCCTATTCCCCTCTCCCTGTTTATGCATTTATTTTTCCCTCCTCCTCCTCCTCCTCCTCAAAAGAGTTTTGCTTTTGACCACCACCTCCCTCAAGGTTCCGTCCCTTCTATGACCCCAATCCCTTTTCTTTCCCTTTTCTCTTACTGCTTCTTTCCTCTCTCCTAACCACTTCTCCCTTTTCTTTCCCATTTCTCCTACTACTGTCTGTAGGGCAAGTTAGATTTTTATCCTTAATTGGGTATATTATTCCCTCTTTGAACCAAATGTAAGGAGAGTAAAGTTCAAGCAATGCTCATCTCCCTATTTTCTTTCCCTCTACATTAATATGTTTTTGAGCCTCTTCAAGTAACATAATTTACCCTGTTCTGCCTCCTCCTTTCCTCTTCCCCATTACAATCCCTTTAATTGAGATGTTATCATCTCATCCATTAATTTCTCCCCAATCCCTCTATCTATGTATATCTCTTTTAAATGTCATAGTAAATGCACAGTTTTCAAGATTAACAAATATCACCTTCTCATATAGGGATAGTCTGTGAACTGATAGCCCCAGAAGTGACTTTTGCTGCTACCATGGGCTTTGTGCTTCTCTCTCACTCAGTTCTGCTGATTCCCATCCTATTCTGAGAAGTTTGGAAATCAGCACTGCAGCTTCTGATTCAGTCTATCTGGGACCATTCCTGCTTCACTATGGCAGCCTGCCCATTCTGTGCTCGCCTGGCCTGGTGTAACAGATCCTTTCAGTTGACCTTCCAGGCTATCTTGAGCTGGAAATCTGCCACACTGTCTCCTAATGGAATCTGCCACTCTACAATTTGTTTAGATTCACTTTTTAGAGTTATCTGAAGGAGTGTGTGGAAGAGCCCAGGTGAGTCCCTGCTTTCACTATGCCATCTTAGTTCTGGCCCTGGACTTCATTTTCTTCATAGTTGGAGTAGATTACAATAAGTTCCTTTCTAGTTGTTAATCTATAATATATCAATAACTTTCTAGTTATATATATATATATATATATATATATATATATATATATAAATATATATATATATATATATAAAGACATAGCTTTCTTCCTATTTATTGTTAAGATTCCTTTAAAAAATTATTGCTTCCAAAGATCTCATTTTACCACTATCTACTTTCTTTTCCACTACTTGCTATCAGATCTCCAATTTTAACATCTTTGTTTTCTGAAAGGCAACCTATGGTCATGTCATGCTTATAAGTTAATTTCTCCCATCTACATTTTTTCCCCTGTATCTTCTATTTCCATTCACAATAGGGATGAAAACCACATTTTCCCCAAAGCCTTAAGGTGTTTGCTCATAATTTAATAGTTCATAGCAAAGCTTTTTAGTTTTCTGTTTGTGGTATCACCTGTCTTTACAGGAAGCATGAGGAATAGGTAATTGACCTCAGGTTGGATATATCTTAGGATTCTCCGTCATATCTGCCTCTCAGAGCTTGAAGACTTTTCTTTTTGTCTGAGAGACAAGTTGTTGTCCCTCACCAGAGAATCACAAGCAAATGCTATTACTTATTCCTTCTTCCTATAATCATTTATTGATTAACTCTAGAGATCTATACCACTATTCCTTGGAGTAAAAGAAGCTTCTTCTTGAGATGGGATGGCTCACCTCTTTTACCTCAAGACAAGTATTTCTTCTTTTTCTTATCTGTGTCACATTCTTTCCCCTTCTGCCTTTCAAATACAGGTTGGGATTTCTCTTTGCTTCTTCATAATCTTTTTCTTCTTGGTTTCCATCTTGAAGGAAATCCATTTCTTCAAGGAATACTTAATTCTCCACTATAACCTAAAGAATCAAGATATGTTCCTTCTCATCTTTCCCTTTTTCTAAAATAAAGGTCAACTTGATCTTCATACATAAATAAGCATTACTGAATTCCAGCACAAACTTTTAGTTAGTCATTTTGCTTGCTCTCCATGCTTGTTTGAAGCCAGATCCTCAGTCTTCTATACTGGTAGCTCATAATACCAGAATTCTCTGAGGCTCAATATTAACCTCTATAGCAAACTGAAGTGCAAATTAACTGTTATCTATGTTCACTGTGCTGGGTGATCATCAGTGGTATCTAATCTATTTATGAATCTTTCTTAAAGTTAACCAATGACTATCAAGTTACCAAATTCAAGGCTTATTTCCAGGTTCTTATCCTCTTTGATTTTTGACTCATGACTTTTGACAATGGAAAGTATCCTTTCACAATGGCTATTTTCTCCTCTCTTGGTATGAGAACCTATTATTTTTCCTTTTTTTTATACCATTTAGGAAGGGATCTTAGAGAGCAATTAGTGAAAATCCTCTATTTTATAGAAACTGAGACTCGTTTGCAGGGTCATCATTTTCCTAGTTCTTTGAGTGTTCCTTGAGTCTCTGTGCTTTTCCCTTTTTAATGTTTGAGAATCACGAGTTCAAAGAATTTTAGAGTTGAAAGCTGAGCCTGCCCTTCCCTCACAACTTCAAACTCAGCCTGGAAGAGATTCCCAGCTACAATATGTTAGCAAGTGATAATCAACCTAACTTGAAAACATCCAAAGAATGAGAACTTTTTTGTTGTTCTATATCCTTTTCCTTAGGAATCTATTTCCATGCTTTAAACAACTTTTATGCTTTTGAGTCTGAAATCAATATCTTCATCTCTTTCTTTGAGCTTAATTCAAAACTCAAACTGCTTATAGGTCAGCTCTACCTGAATATCTGACAGTAACCTTAAACTCAGGATGTCCCCAGACAAGATTTTTACCCTTCCTCCTAAGCTTCATATTCTTTTTTGGTTTCTTCATTTCCATATATTGCCTTCCCATTGATACAAGACTCCCTTTTAGACCATCTTCTTTTCTTTCTCTAGTCTTTTTCACTTGGAAATCTCATAAACTTCCACGAATTCAATAGTCCTCAGGATTCTAATGCTTCCCAAATATGTACACTCAAGACTCATCTTTATTTTCAACTCCACTCTTGTATCTCCAACTACCTATATTAAACTGGATGTCTCAGAGGTATCTAAAGCTTAACATGTCCCAAAGTGAACTCATCTTTACTTACAAACCTCCCCCTCTTCTGAACCACAGCATTTCTATTGAGGTCACATCATCTTTCCTGTTCCTCAGGTTTACAACTTTAGCAATCCCCAACTCCTCACTCACTCCATAGACCTAATTACTTGTAGATTTTATGATTTCTACTTTTATCATCTCTCATATTTATTCCCTTCTCAATCACATACTCGCCACCTTACTTCAAGCTCTTATCACATCTCACCTGGACTATGAATAGTATCCTACTTGCTTGTTTCCCTGCTTCAAGTCTCTCCCCTCTCCAATCTATCCATCATAGTTGCAACTGACCATCTTAAAATAAAAGTCATGTCACTTCTTTCCTCAATAATCAGGAGCAACTCCTTAATTCCTCTGGCATCAAATAGAAGCTCCTCACTTTTAGCTCTTAAATCTTTTTACAACCTGGACCAAACTGACCTTTCCCAAACTTATTATATAAAAATTACTTCTCTTATTATTCTATGATACTGCCAAACTGGTATATTCACACATGACAGTCCATCTCATGTCTCTGAACCTTTCCATTGGCTGTCCTCCATGTGGATAATGTACCTCCACCTTATCTGTTGTGCTTCTTAGAGTATCTAGCTTTCTTCAAAATTCTGCTGAAAATATACCTTCTACATGAGGACTTCCTTTATGCCCATAGTTAATAGTGTTTTCCCCAGAAAAAACTTACTTTATATTTTCATTTCATATATACTCACAAATATACATATATACACACGGATGCATACATAAACACATAAATACATACACACATGTGTATATGTGTATAAATCTCTATGGATATATATGTATCTATTTATATATGTATATTTGTTTTCTTCACTGTCAAATATATGATTCTTGAGAGCATAGTCAGTGTCAGCTTTTTCTCATTTCATTGCCAGGCTGGCCACAGTTCTAGCACATAGCAGGTATATAACAAATATTAGCTTATTGATATATTTAAAGGTTTTCATAAAACACACAGAGATGACTGCTATCTGAAATTCTATTGTATTTGTGTCAAACTATCAAATGATACCCTAGTAAATAAAATAGAAAAATAGAATTGAGAAATCCAAGCTATCCTTTGCTCAACATTGGTAGATTAAAAGAAAAAAAAGTTATTTGATAGTATTATGTAACTTCCCTCCTACTTAAACCAGTTTATTTATTTATTCCCTGGCATTCATTCATTAATCACTAAGTAACTTGTAGATTTAAGGATAGGAAATTTGGATGTGTAAATAATAATAATTTGAATTAATAGAGATCTTTAAGATAAAAAAACATTGGTTTTTGAGATCAATAGTGTAAATATTATAATTCACATTTGACAGATATGATCAATGAAGCTCAGGCCTGTCTAAAGTCAGACAATTAGTGATTGAGCCAGACTTTATCTCCAGGCCATAATATCCTAGAATCATATATTTGGAAGTGAAGGAGGAAGGACAACATAGTAGAATAAACATTCACTTAGAAATCCTAGAACTTATGTCTATTTCCACCTCTGATACTTGCTATCCATATGAACTTATTTGTGGCACCTGACTTACCTGGGCTTCTGTTTCCTCA
>JAQQSK010007041.1:0-14150 GCA_028658325.1 Potorous gilbertii
TCTGGAATTTGGCCACAATGTTCCTAGGAGTTTCTCTTTTTGGATCTCTTTCAGGTGGTGATCGGTATATTCATTGAACACTTATTTTGCCCTCTGGTTCTAGAATACCAAGGCAGTCTTCCTTGATAATTTCATGGAGGATGTTGTCTAAGCTTTTTTTTGATCATGGCTTTCAGGTAGACCCATAATTTTTAAATTGTCTCTCCTGGATCTATTTTCCAGGTCAGTTGTTATTCCAATGAGATATTTCACATTATCTTCCATTTTGTCATTCTTTTGGTTTTGTTTTGTGATTTCTTGGTTTCTCAGAAAGTCATTAGCCTCCATCTGCTCCATTCTCATTTTGAGAGAACTATTTTCTTCAGTGAGCTTTTGAACCACTTTTTCCATTTGGCTATTTTTGCTTTTGAAAGCATTCTTCTCCTGTTTGGCTTTTTGAAGCTCTTTTGCCAACTGAGTCAGCTTATTTTTCAAGGTGTTATTTTCTTCAGCATTTTTGGGGTCTCCTTTTGCAAGGTATTGACCTGCTTTTCATGTTTTTCTTGCATCTCTCTCATTTCTCTTCCCAATTTTTCCTCCACCTGTCTAATTTGATTTTCAAAATCCTTTTTGAGCTCTTCCATGGCCTGAGCCCATTGGATATCTATTGCGGATGTTTGGGATATAGAAGCCTTGACTTCTGTGTCTTTACCTGATGGTAAGCATTGTTCTTCCTCACGCAAAAGGAAAGGAGGAAACATCTGTTCACCAAGAAAATAACCTTCTATGGTCTTAATTTTTTTCCCTTTTCTGGGCATTTTCCCAGTCAGTTACATGACTTCTGAGATTCCTCTCCACCCTTGCCTCACTTCCAGCTAGTGGTTGGGGTCTGAGTTTCAAATGCTGCTCCTCAGCCTCAGGGCTTTCAGTGGGGGAGGGTCTGCTATTCAATGTGTGCTCAAGTTCTGGTGCTCAGGTGGGGGCAGGGCCACCTAACAGGCTCAGTTCCCTGAGGGAGTTTATGCGGAGACCCTCAGTAATGACTCTGAGCTCCTGCCTGCTTTGGGAGCCCCTGTCCTCTGCCACTGCCTCCCGAGGGGGCCTGAGTTATGGAGACACCCTGCTCCTTCTCGCCCACCAAACACTCTCTCTCACTGACCTGTGCGCCTGTGGGTGGAGGGACCTTTGTGGCCGCTGGAGATTCTGTCCCTGAAGGCTGCTCAGATCTGTTCTTCCCGTGGCTGCGTGGCCAAGGCGGGGCTGGGTTCTGCTCCTGTCCAGTGTGCGACGGACCTTTGGTGAGGGTTTTTCAGGACTTTCTGGAACAGAAATCTCCTCCACTCCGTTGTTCTGTGGCTTCCACCACTCCAGAATTTATTAGGAGTTCTTCTTTACAGATATTTTATAGGCTGTGATTTTGGAGCTAGCATATGTGTGTCTTTCTACTCCGCCATCTTGGCTCCTCCCCGCCAAAGCCTGTTTAGACAGCAGTATTTGAAGAACAAAATAAAAGCGATTTACAAATCCAAAGTTGGTTTTTAATCTCGAAGAATTCCCTTCCACTCAGAATCCAAGCAGAGCTCTGGGTCAACCATATCCATGGGGTTAATCTGGGTGGGCAGGCAGGTCCTCCCCACTAAGAGGGTAAAGGTAAGAAAGAAAGAAAGAAAAATCTGGAGGGCAGGTGTACCTGCCTCACCCAGGGGGCAGCATGAACCTTGGCCATCCTGCTGGAACAAGGGGAAGGAAGGAGGATTCTCCCCATTTCCAAGGTCACATCACCTGTTCCCATAATAGCTTGCAGAGGCCCAGGGGACACATGGAAGTGGAGTTTTCAGTGGTTAGCAAATTCTTCTGCTTTCATGGGGACTAACTACTTCTTTGGTACCCATACCTTCCCCTTCTGTTTAGTTTCCGCCAGCATCACAGAGACACGATTGTAATAGTGCCCTCTGATACACAAAGTCTCCTGAAGCAGGATCCTCCACCCTTGGTCTTTCACCCTGTGTCATTTCCACTCCTTGTCACGTCAAGGGGTAAGGGCTTCTGGACACTACCCTAGACACACAGAGATCCAATGGGCCTATTTTCCTTGACCATCTTGGGTTCCCAGGTCAAGTTTTAGTCCAGAATCACCAATCCAACACAATATATGTCCGGTACAATCAAATGGGAATAACAGACAGGTCACTACCCAGCAAGTCAAGACACCCTTTTCCAGGAAGAAAACAATACAGGAGTTAAGGGGGTGTCAGGAAAATCCCACAAATTGGTTTCTTTTTAAAAAATTAATTAATTTATTTGTTTTCAGTTTTCTGAAATTACTTCCATGTCTTAGATTTTTTTTCTCCCTCCCCCATTTTCCTCCTTTCCTCCCCTACCTTCCCTCCTCCCTCCTCGAGACAGTGTGAAATCTTATATAGGTTCTACACATATGTTCCTATTAAATACAATTTCATCTCATTTAAATTGCATAAAATGAATGGGAGAAACCATGAAAATAAAAGAAAATAAACGATAACACAAGAGACAATGATCTGCTTCGTTCTATGATTCAGTTCCACAGTTCTTTCTCTGGAAGTGGAAGGCATTTTACCTCAAGTGTCCATTGGGAATATTTCAGGTCCTTGCATTGCTGTGAAGGGCTAAGTCTACCGGAAAAATTTCTGGCACACTGTAGTTGTTACATTGTACAACATACTCCTGGTTCTGCTCCTGTCACTCAGCATTAGTTCATACAGGTCCCTCCAGGAATCTCTGATGTCTCACTGTTCATCACTCCTCATAGCACAATAGTATTCCATCAAATTCATATATCACAACTTTTTCAGCCATTTCTCAATGGATAGGCATCCCCTTTATTTCAAGTTCTTGCTCACCACAAAGAGAGCTGCTATAAATGTTTTTGTACATGTGGGACATTTTCCTATTTTTATGATCTCTTTGGGACACAGCCGCAGAAGTGATATTGCTGGGTGATAGGGTATGCACATTTTTGTAGTCCTTTAGGCATAGTTACAAATTGTTCTCCAGAATGGTTGGATCAGATCACAGTTCCACCAACAATGAATTAGTGTTCCAACTCCCCCACGTCTTCTATAACATTTATCATCTTTCTTATTTGTCATGAAAGTCAATCTGATAGGTGTGATGTGGTACCTCAGAGTTGTTTTGATTGACATCTCTCTAATAAATAGTGATTTAGAGCATTTATATATAAAGAACTTTAATTTCTTCCTCTGGAAACTCACTATTCATATCCTTTTACTATTTATCAATTTTGTAATGACTTCTTGTACTTTTGACTCAGTTCTCTATATGTTTTCAAAATGAGGCCTTTGTCATAGACACTATTTGCAAAGATTCTTTCCCAGTTTTCTTCTTTCCTCCTAATCTTAGTTGCATTGAGTTTGTTTATACGAAAATTTTTCTATTTAATATAATCAAAATTATCCATTTTGCATTTCATAATGTTTTCTATCTCTTGTTTGGTAAAAACTTCCTTCATTCTCCATAAATCTGAGAAATACACTATTTATTGCTCCCTTCATTTATGTATAGTATCAGTCTCTATTCCTATATCCTCCTAAGGAGGGGAACTGAAAGAAGAGAGGGAAGACTGAGGGAGGTGGTGGTCAAAACTTAAAACTCTGTTGTGGAGGGGATGGGAGAAGGGAGAACTAAAAGTGTAACCTGGGGGAAGGATGATGGAGGGAAGGACAGAGATAGTAATCATAACTGAATTTGAAGGGGAAGAAAACTTCCATAATACTGAGCTGGATAGAAGAATGGATTAAAAGCCATAATCCAAAAATACGTTGTTGACAAGAAACACATCTGAAACAAGGGGATACACACAGGGTAAAGGTAAAAGTTTATAGCAGAACATATTGTGCATCAGCTGATGTAAGAAAAGCAGGAGTAGCAATCCTAATCTCAAATAAAGCAAAAGCAGAAATAAATCTAATCAAAAGATGAGGAAGGAAACTATAGCCTGCTAAAAGGCACCATAGACAACAAATCAATATCATTACTAAATATATATGCTCCAAGTGCTATAGCATCCAACTTTTATGAGGAGAAGTTAAGGGAGTCACAGGAAGAAATAGACAGAAAAACTATACCCGTGGGAGACCTCAACTTCCCTTTCTCTGAACTTGATAAATCTATGCTCAAAATAAACAAGAAAGATGTTAAAGAGGTGAATAAAACCCTGTCTAAGGTAGATATAAGAGATCTGTGGAGAAACTTGAAAGACAATAGAAAGGAATATACCTTTTTCTCAGCGGTACATGGCACATATACAAAAATTGACCATATACTAGGGCATACAAGCCTCACAATTCAGTGCAGAATGGCAGAGGTAGTTAATTCATCCTTCTCAGATCATAATGCAATAAAAATTATATGTAATATAAGGCCATGGAAAGATAAACCAAAAATTAATTGGAAACTAAATAATATAATTCTAAAGAATGAGGGGGTTAAATAACAAATCATAGAAACAATCAGCAATAGAATGACAATAATGAGACAACATACCAAAACTTATGGGATACTGCAAAAGCAGTTCTTGGGGGAAGTTTTATATCACTGAGTGCTTACATGAAAAAAATAGAGAAAGGGAAAAATCAATGAATTTGGCATGCAGCTGAGAAAACTAAAAAAAAGAACAAATTGGAAATCCCCAAGTAAATACCAAATTAGACATACTGAAAACCAAAGGAGATATTTGTAAAACTGAAATTAAGAAAACTACTCAACTCATAAATAAAACAAAGATCTGTTTTTACGAAAAAATCAATAAAATTGATAAATTTTGATCAATCTGATTAAAAAAAAGAAAGAAGAAAACTAAATTACCAATATAAAAAATGAAAAAGGGGAACTCACCTCCAACTAGGAAGAAATTAAAACAATGATTAAATATTACTTTGCCCAACTCTATGCCCATGATTTTGACAATCTAAATGAGATAGATGAATATTTAAAAAAATATAAATTGCCCAGATTAACAGAAAAGGATGTTGAATACTTAATACATCTCAGAAAAAAAATTGAACCAACCATCAATGAACTCCTTAGGAAAAATTCTCCAGGGCCAGATGGATTTACAAGTGAATTCCATCAAGCATTTAAAGAGCAATTAAAGTCAATAGGCTTTATGGACTTTATGGAAAGTTATGGACTATTTGGGAAAATTAGTGAAGTCTTGTCAAATTCTTTTTATGATACAAATATGGTTCTGATACCTAAACGAAGGAGAACCAAAACAGAGAAAGAAAATTATAGAACAATTTCTCTAGTGAATACAGATGCAAAAGTTTTAAATAAGGTATTAGCAAAAAGAATACAGCAACTTATCACGAGAATAATACGTTATGTTCAAGTAGGATTTATACTAGGAACGCAGGGCTGCTTCAATATTAGGAAATTATTATTGGTTTCAGCATTATTGATCATATCAACAACAAAACCAGCAGAAATCGTATGATTATCTCAATAGATGCAGAAAATCCTTTGACAAAATATATATGATCATAGAAAATGCAACATAGTCTTGATTAATAGTACTTGCTTCACTAATGATATCCCAGCAAAAAAGTTTGGATTTTCAATGTTGATTTTTTTCAAAGAATAAATATTACCTCTGGCAGGCTTGTACCTAAACTGTAGCATACAGAATTTTTCCCCCCAAAAGGTCAAAATCTCTTTTTCTATATTTAACATCTTAGCACCTAATGACAAAGGTGAAATATTCCTGGTAAATTTTTGTTATGGTGGTAAGAATAGAGAATTCCTTTAAAAGTTGTCGTAATTCAATGGCTGCATTTAGGGATCATCTGATGCAAAGTTTAACAACCAACTCTCTGAAAATGATCAATACATTTGAAAGTTAATATTGCATTATTAATATTTTTTCACCATGACTTTATTAAGTCTAGACAATCAACAAATAACAAATCAAGGCCTGAGTTTGATCATTCCAACAGCATATCCCCCTTTCCTTGCCACTTTCACTGTCCTCCCAATCCTAGATAATGTAAGACATTTTGCCAAGACCTATTTTCCAGGTCAGTTTTTTTTCCAATTAAATATTTTAAATTTTCTTTTATCTTTTCATTCTTTATATTCTGTTTGACTCATTATTGATGTCTCATAGGGTCATTAACTTCTAATTGCCCAATTCTAATTTTTATCTAATTGTTTTTCAGTTAGCTTTTTAAAATTTTATTTATTTTTTTAATGTTCTACAATCACTACCATAAAACTTAGATTTTTACCCCCCCACATCTACCCCCCACCACCCCCCTCGCTCTCCAAGACAGCATACAATTCTATGTATAATCTACATATAATTTCCTATTGAATATGTTTTTACTATAGTCATGCTATGTAGACAAACTAAAATGAACGGAAGAAATCATATAACAAATCAAAACATAATACACACACACACACAAACATGATCTGTTACAACCTGTGAATAAATTTCATAGTCCTTTCTCTGAGTGTGGAGGGCATTTTGCCTTAGAAAACCACTGAGAATTTTTTTTAAGTTCTTGTGTTATTATGAAGTTCCAAGACTACTAGAAAAAACTCTTGCACACTGTGTTTGTTGCTGTGTACAAAGTTCTCCTGCTTCTGCTCCTTTTACTTAGCATCAGATCATATAAGTCCTTCCAGGCCTCCCTGAAGTCTTCTTGATCATCATTTCTTATGGAGCAGTAGTACTCCATTACATTCATATACCATAATTTATTCAGCCATCCCCCAGTTGATGGGCATCCCCTTGATTTCCAGTTTTTGGCAACTAAAAGAGTGCTGCTATAAACATTTTTCTACATGTGGGACCCTTTCCCATTCTTATGATCTCTTGAGGATACAGCCCTAGTCGTGATATTGGTGGGTCAAAGGGTATGCACATTTTTGTAGACCTTTGGGCATAGTTCCAAACCACTCTCCAGAATGGTTAGATCAGCTCACAGCTCCACCAACAATGAATTGGTGCTTCAACTCTCTCAGATCTTCTCCAAAATTTATCAATTTCCTATTCTGTCATGTTTGCCAATCTTATAAGTGTGATATGGTACCTCAGAGTTGTTTTGATTTGCATCTCTCTAATCAAACATGATTTAGAGCATTCTTTCATATGATTATAGATATCTTTAATTTCTTCCTCTGAAAATTGCCTGTTCATATCCCTTGAACATTTATCAATTGAGGAATAACTTGTACCAGTTAACTTTCCCACCTTCTTTTTCATCTGTTCAATTGTTCCTTTTAAGGAGTTATTTTCTCCAGTTAGTATTTGTACTTCCTTTTCCATTTGTCCAATATTGCTTTCGTAATCTTCCCTGATTTCTTTTCTCATATTTTTAAAATCATTGGCCAGTTTTTCTTCTACTTCCCTAATTTGGCTTTTAAAATCCTTTTTGAGCTCTTCCAAGAATGCTCTTTGGTCTTAAGGCCAGTTCATATCCCCTTCTGAAGTTTCAGATGGGAGTACAGTCTCAATGCTGACCTCTTTGTTATTCTTGTTTTGGTCCTTGTCCCGATAGAAAGATTCTCTAGTCTTATCTTCTCTGGTTTGCTTCTTGGTCATGATGATCACCCTTTTCCTGGCTTTTAAAGCAGAACTCTGCTTCTGGGTCACATGGGGCTACTTGGAACTTGAGGCTTTGTGTACTGTGGCCTCTGGTACTTTCAGCTAGAAGCTAGAATGCTGTAGCTTACCTGGTGCTGAGCTGGCTGGCATGCCAAAGAAAAAGCCAGGTTTTGTAGCTGTACAAAACTCTGAGTTTCCCAGGAGTTACCCTGGAGCTATCTTTGTTAAGTGTGGGGGAGGGGTGGTCTGGCCACAGGAAGTCTCCTCTTCTGAGCACAGGCAGGTTCAGTGGCTGGTGATCTCCATTTGCTCTCGTGTCTTCCCAATTCCCCTAACTGTGCTCTGGCACGACTGGGGTCCTGGTGTTGAAGACTACATACTACACCCTCTGGGTCTCAGGATCTCCTTTTGGCTTGCTGAGCTGGGACTGTCTGGGATAGCTCTGATCCTACACTGGTCCCCTTCAGCTACAGGAAGAAGAATCCTCTTTTGCGATTTTCCTTGCCTCAGAGGCTAAGAGACTGTTTACTCCTGCAACTGATCCCACTGTTTCTGGATTTTTCCTGGGTAAATATGGTCTGAGTTTTTCATGGTTAACAAGGGGAGGGAGATAGTAATTATCAATCACTCTGCCATCTTGGCTCCTGGAAATTCAAGTAGATCACTTACAGATATTTAATCGGTTAGCTGATTGTCTCAGGAGCAGCTGCTGCAGGTACCTGGTGTTCTGTGGTTCTCTCTCATTCAGTTCTACTGGATTCCCATCCTGGGCTGACATGTTTGAGATTCTGCAGTGCTGCTACTGCTTCAGACCTCCTGGGCCTTCCTGCCCTGCTTTGCTATGGCAGAGTCTGCGCTGGCACAGCCTATGTCCTGTGTACTGTGTGTGCCTCCAGCCCCTTACAACAGATCCTTCCCTCTGACCTTCCAGGCTGTCCTGGGTTGGAAATATGCCACACTCTGTCTCCTATTGGATGCTGCCACTCTAAAATTTGTTCAGATTCTTTTTTTAGAGGTATCTGAAGGAGTTTGTCTTAATAGCTTATATGCCTAGTTGCTCTTACGCTGCCATCCCACAGCTAGGTTTCTGAGAATGTTCATCTCTTCCTGTCTCCGTTACTTAAACACTTCCTTGGGACCCATTCCATAATTACATGTCTTTCTCAGAGCATGAGCATTTCAGGAAATCAGTCAGCTAATAATTACTCCTGTTTGAGAGGTGGGGGTGGGTGGGAAGAGTAGGATCATTCAGTGGCCCCCACAACCCAGTAATAATTCCTGTGCCCAAACTGTTCTCATTCAATGAAAAGCTAAAAGTGTGAACCTGGTGTGTGACACAAAGATGCCACACCAAATGGAGCAATGGAACAGATGAAAGGGGATAATACCTATCCAATTTTAATATCCAATTTTTGATATGTTAATTAACAAAAGAAATATATCAGTGCATGGTTTTCCAAGTTGATGTGAGACCCACGGGAGTCTTTAGGTTTTCTTGTTGGGGGCCCTTATTTCTACTTCAAATCAACACAACTGCCCAATAGGACTCAGTTCATTAAAAGTAAAAGTATTTAATAGACTATCATAGAGAGAAAAGTAGTAACAAAATGTTTCCCTCAGTTTCTCATTGAACTCCCCTTCCTGCTCTAAGGGCTTAGGGTCTTCTGTCAGACTCCTGAACCTAGTCCATGGTGAGCATTCTAAATACTTCCCAAATTCAATATCTAAAGACTACATTGGTGAGGTATTGCTGGTAAATGTTTAACAACTGCTTCAAAGGGTTCTCAGAAGTACCTTCTAGGTTTTATACTTCTAGATTGAATACACTTTTGCATTATTAACATTCTCTGTCACTTTCTTCAGTCCAGATCATCAAAAACAATTAATCAAGTCTTGATCCTTAGGGCTTGACTCTTTTCTAGGGTAGATAAGTGGCTCAGTGGATAGAACACAAGCCCTGGAATGAAGAAGACCTGAGTTAAAATCCAGCCTCAGATTCTTATTAGCTGTGTGTCCCTGGGCAAGTCACATCACCCTGTTTGCTTCAGCTTCTTTACCTGTAAAACGAGCTAGAGAAGGAAATGGCAGACCCAAAAGGGGCTCAGAGAGAGTCAGGCACAACTGAACAAATAACTGTACAACCACAAAATCTATTTCCAGGTGTGAATGCTCACACTGAAAATTTAACAATTAGCTCTCTCCAGCCTTGGAACTCAGGCAATGGGTGTTTGCCTAATAACTTCCAATCAGCTCTGGAGCTCAGGATTCCATACTATTCAAGTGAGGCAGGGCTGTGCAGCCTTCGGCTTCACTCTCTGCAAAGTCATTCAGAGCCCAGGGTCAAGATATAAATCAATGGCCCGGGATTCAACAGGTGACCTTGGACTTTCTAAATTAAGGTCTTTCCCAGGTCTCTGTTTTTTCTGAGCCAATTCTAATGGATTCAACAGAACAGGGCTCACACAGGGAGAATTCTTCCTAAAGAAGGCATGATTTATGGAAGGTAACCATGAAGAAAGGCTCACCATGGGGAGGCCTTAGCCTTGCTTGCTGGTCCAGGTTCCTTGGGGAGACCCTCCCCAGTTCTGTCTTTGTGGAGGGCTTGCCTGAGCTGTGGGAGATCCTGATCAAGGAGGTAGAGTGGGGAGGGCTAAGTAGTGAGGAGTTCTCATGGCTTTCAGTGTCTACCTTGGGGTAGATTTAGTAGGGGCTGGGAAAGGAAGGATCATGGAATAGACCATGGTTGCTCTTCTTTTCCATTGGATTACAACCAGATGTGCCCGAGGTCCCCTGTGCTTTGGTCAGAGAAGGGGATAGGGGGAAGGCTTGGACAGAAGAGGTCCCTACTACTGGAGTGGATTTAAAGTTTTCAGAGCAGCCTGGTTTCCCTCCCACAGAGGAGAAGTGTCCTAAGGAAGATTTGCATTTCTTTTTCTTTGCAAGAGCATGCCCCAGGGAAAATGGAAGGGCTTTCAGGACAGGTCCTATTTCCCTTCTGTATCTGTGTAGTCCAGTTTCAGATACCTGTGCAGCCATGAGGCAGAGCTTGTTAATAAATACATAGATGTACAGAGCAACTAGCAAAGGCTGTGCTACTGGAGGGAGGGGATTGGATTCTGCTCAAACATCTGGAAGAACAAAAGATCCAGAATATCAAGGGAACTAATGAAAAGAAATGCTAGGGAAGGTGGCCTAGCTCTATCAGATCTCAATTTGTATTATAAAGCAGGAATCCTCAAAACCACTTGGTACTGTCTAAGAAACAGAGGGGTAGACCAATGGAACAGATTAGGTACTCAAGACACAGTAGTCAATGAAAATAGCAATCTACTGCTTGATCAACCAAGGACCCCAGGTTCTGGAATAGGAACTCACTGTTTGACAAAAAATGCAGGGAAAACTGGATAACAGTATGTGAGGAAACTGGGCATAGACCCAATGCCTGACACCGTCCACAAGAATAAAGTCCAAATGGGTGCATGGTCTAGGTATAAAGATTGATTCTATAAACAAATTAGTGGAGCAAGGAATAGTGTATTACTCAGACTTATGGAGAATTGAAGAATTTTTGACTAAACAGGAGATATAAAACATTGTGAAGTGCAAAATAGATAATCTTGATTACATTAAATTGAAAAGTTTTTGCACAAGCAAACCAAATGCAACCAAGATTAGGAGGGAAGCAGAAAACTGGGAAAGAATTTTTGCAACTAGTGTCTCTCATAAAGGCCTCATTTAAAAAATATATAGAGAACTGAGTGAAATGTATAAGAATGCAAGCCATTCCTCATTTGATAAATGATCAAAGGACATGAACAGGCAGTTTTCAGAGGAAGAAATTAAAGGTATCTATACTCATATGAAAAAAATGCTCTAAATATCTATTGATTAGAGACATGTAAATGATAACAACTCTGAGATTCCACATCACACCTATCAGATTGGCTAAAATGACAAAAACAGAAAGATGATAAATGTTGGAGAAGACATGGGAGAGCTGGAACACTATTTCATTATCTGTGAAGCTGTGAGCTGATCCACCCTTTCTGAAGAGCAATTTGGAACTATGCCCAAAGGGCTACAAAAATGTGCATACCCTTCGACCCAGAAAAACCGCTTCTAGGACTCTATCCCCAAGAGATCAAAAAATGGAAATGGGTCCCACATGTACAAAAATATTCAGCTTTCTATGGGGAGGCTAAAAACTGGAAATCAGTGGGATGCCCAGCCATTGGGGAATGGCTGAACAAATTGTGCTTTATGAATGTAATGGATTACTATTGTGCTATAAGAAATGATGAACAGGAAGACTTCAGAGAGGCCTGGAAAGACCTATATGATCTGATGCTGAGGGAAAGGAGCAGAACCAGGAGAACTTTGTACACAGCAACAACCACAGTGTGCGAGGGATTTTTCTGGTAGACTTAGTCACTGCAGTGCAAGGACTTAAAAATACCCAATGGTCTCTTAAGGAGAATGCCTTCCACATCCAGAGAAAGAACTGTGGAATTTGATAATAGAATGAAGCAGACCATTTTGTTTTGTATTATGTTTTGTTTTGTTTTATGATTTCTCCCATTCATTTTAATTTATCTATGCAACTTGACTAAGGTGAAAATGTATTTAATAGGAATGTATGTGTAAAACCTATATAAAACTGTATATTATATCAGGGAGGGAGTGGCGAGGTGGGGGGTAAGGAGGGAAAGGGAGGGGAAAAATCTAAGATATGTGGAAGTGATTGTAGAACACTGAAAACAAAATAATAATACAAAATATCAAGCAAAAAAATGTGCCTGGTACTTAGTGGGTACGTCAGAAGGACTTGCTGGTTGATTTAAGATAAGGAGATAGAATTAACTGACTACAGAAAAGAAGATAAAATTGTAATTGAGTGACTAAAAAGAGAAAAATTATGCCCAGCACTCATGGCATTGTACAGCCAGAAGGACTTGCCTCCGTTAAGCAAGTGCTCTCATTTGAAAGATAAGGAAAATGAGGCTTCTTAAAAAATAAAAATGTCATTGTGCTGCCCTATATACCCCAACTGTTGGGGAGCATAATGGGTGGAAAACATAGTCCTGTTACTCCCAAGACAGAAGTCATCAATGGGCTCCTTGTTACCTTCCAGGTAAATCTAAGAGGATTCTCCCAGAGCAGCCTGGTTCCCTTCCCCCAGAGGAGGAGTGCCCTGAGGATGGTTTGCATTTCTTTCTCTTTGCAGGAGCATCACATGGGGAGAATGGAAGGGTCTTCAGGGCAGGTCCTGTTTCCCTTCTTTGTCTGAGTCCTTCTGTGTCTGCCTAGTCCTGTGCTGGGCAGCTGTGAGGGCAGCTTTTTAATAAATACATAGATGGACAGAGCAACTAGCAAGGGGTGTGCCACTGGAGGGAGGGAGCTTGGCTTCTGTTCAAACAGGTTAGGGCTTCTTCATCCCAATCCAGTCTGTTTCAACGTGTGAGTGAGGCCTCTGCCCCTCACCTCTGGCCTACAGGTGAGACTATAGCAACTACTTGTATCCAAATTCCTTGGCCAACTTTGTGTTTCTCATTTGACCGATCCGGAGTTCACTTTCCTCCTCTGAAAATGAAGGGGTTTGAAAGATAATTGTGTCTAGTCAAGTTCTTGATCATAGTTTCCCAACCTTATATGATGTACTGATCCATTTTCAAAAAAAAAATTATGCAGAGACCCCTGGAAATCTACTTTCTTTAACCCTTTAACGAGTTTTCTCTTTTTGAAAATTTGTGTCCTTTCAAAAAATATAAATCATTTTCCTAAAAGATCGATGCACCTTAAATTTAATAATTTATTGCAATTTACTGCAAATTTAGATGACACATTATTGTGTCGGATAATCTGACAGCATCATGCTGTGAACAAGTCATCCCACGCACATGTTCCTTTGGATGTCTGCTGGACTTCCGACAATATGTAATGCCCTCGCCTGCTGACACTTGCTTAAGGCTTCTTAGAGGACTTGACATTTTGCCTGTTTGTGTATTTGAGAAAGGATGTAATCGCTATGACCTTAACTCTGTTAGACAACAGATGAGGATGTATGAATGATTTTTGAAAATTTTCTTCTTTTCTTTCCTTATGTTTCCCCTGCCATCTTCCATTTTATTTAAATCCCCTCCAAGTGCACCTGGGGATACTAATATCCTTTTGGGTCATTCTATCAGCCCCCAGGCAGTAGTCTCATCATTTCATGGAAAAGGATCTGTGAACTTAAGCCTGACCTTGAGCAAATCCCTTCCCCTCATTGAGGCTCAGTTTCCTCCTCAGTAAAAGGAGGCAGCTTTGCTAGACAACCTTCATCTTCTAGTCCTAACTCCATCTTGCCCTTGCTGGTGGCAGAGTAGTACCTCTTGTTCTCTTTCCATGCTCCTTCCTTCCCAAGGCTTCCTCATCTAGGCCACAGTGCCCTTCTCTCTTCTCCAGGCAAGGTGCCCCTGAGGGCCTCCTAGGACAGGTAGGCCTCCTGGCTAACCCTTTTGAATTCTCTGAGTGAGTCCGAGTTTCTCATCGTTTACCATCCTCTGGTGGGAGGTGAGAGGCA
>JAQQSK010007042.1:0-14150 GCA_028658325.1 Potorous gilbertii
GGATAGGAGAAGATTTCACAACTAAACAAGTGATAGAGAGGATTGCCTGAGATAAAATAGATAACTTTGATTACATTAAGTTAAAAAGTTTTTGCTCAAACAAATCTAATGTAGTAAAATTTAAAAGGGAAACAGAAAACTAGAAAAAAAAATTGCAACAAGTTTCTTTGATAAAAGTCTAATTTCTAAGATATATATATATATATATATATATATATATATATATATATATATATATATATATATAATTCAAATTTATAAGACCAAGAGCCATTCTCTAATGGACAAATAGTCAAAGGATATGAGAAAGCAGTTTTCAAAGACATTCAAAATGTTGACAATTACATATTTTTAAAAATACTCCAAATCACTAATAATTAGAGAAATGCATATTTCAGCAAATTTGAGGTTCTGCCCCATACTTATCAGACTGGCAAGGGTGACAAAAGAGGAAAATGACAAATGTTGGCGGGGTTGTAGCAAAACAGATACAGTTGCTGGAAGAGCTGGGATTTGGCCCCGTCATTTTAGAAAGCAATTTGGAACAATGCCTAGAAAGTTACCAATCTCTGAGCACCCTCTGACTCTGCAATACCATTACTAGGTCTGTATCTCTAAGAAAGAGGAAATGGATCCATGTGTATAAAATATTTATAGCAGTTCTTTTTGTGGGCAAAAACTGGAAAATTATGAGTGTGTTGTCACTGGGGAATGGCTAAACACACTGAAGAATATGAACATTGTAAAATATTATTGTGCCATAAGAAATGATGTGATAGACAATTTCAGAGGAAACTGGGAAGAAATTTATGAACTGATGAAGGGGGAAGTGAGCAGAACTAGGATAACAATTTATGGTGATTTTAACATGATTGAGAAAAACAACTTTGAAAGACTAGAACCCTGATCAATGGAATGAAGTATGAATGCAAAAGAATGAAGCTGAAACATGCTGTTAATCCCCTGAAAGAGCGATGATGAACCCTAAGATCTGGAGACACAGATTCTTGGACATGGCTAATGTGGGGATTTGTTTTGCCGGATCACATAGATACATATCGAGGGATTTGCTTTTCAGATTTAAAATAAAGTTTAAAAACATTCTGTCCTTCTCTCCAACGACTTTATTTCTCCCAGGCACCCAGAATTGGAATCTTTGACTCCTCCTTCCCCCACTCCCCCCTTTCCCCATATTCAACCAATTGTCAAGTTTTATTCTCTATAATCCATTGTTTTCCTTCTCTCCAGTCATCCTGCCACCCTCCTAGCTCAGTTCCTCATTGCCTCTGACAGACTGTTGGAATAGCTAGCGGTCCTCTATTCTCCAGTCTCTCTTTACTCTCAAATTAGTCTACCGTCACAATACTCCCCAAATCATCTTTGTAACTATCAGCTTAAATAATATTTCCTTGCTCAAAAAATGATCAGTGACTTCCTACCTTCTCCAGCATGAAAGACAAACTCCTTAATCTGGCAGGTAAGACCTCTCACCAGTTGATTCAAGTTTACCTTTCCAGTATTACCTGAGCATGACTGCCAAATGAATGGAAAGTCACCAAACTGACTATATGAAGATGGCTCTGGTCTAGATGATGTTTCACAATCATGCAACTTTAGAGATCTCTTGGCATCTAATATGCCACTGACCACCCTGCTTTCCCACCTGGAACAATACTCCTTTCTGGACCAGACCTCTATACCTGTCTAGCCCTAGCCCATATTTCAGATCTACTCCAAACATCTTGCTATCTGCCAGCCATTACATGGATATATGTCCTTCTCCCTCTGATGGGAAATAGTAATCAATAATTCCATTACTTTGGGAAAAGACATGCCAAATCAAGTGCCCTGTGACTCTCCTCATCATCCCCATGACTCCTCCATTCAAAGACTCCCTTCCCTGGCTATCATTCCTCTGTATAGAAAGGCTTTCCTTTTTGGAAGGGAAGCTCCTTTAAGAGTTACTGCATCACATGTATATTTTATCCCTACCACCAAGCCAAGTGCCTGGTACACAGGAAGAGGCTAATATATGCTTTTCCATTCATCTAACACTATTTTCTCATAATATTAGACTCCAATATGGACCGCTAAAGGCTCTAATTTTGTCTCATCTTCTCATCTTTGTTCCTGCAAACCTGGGATGGATTTCCTCTATCTCCAAGCCTGTTGAGATCCTTTCTTTCCTTCAAGGTCTTCCTCAGGTGATATCTCCTAGCTTCCCTTGATCTCCTTAGGTGGAGGTGATCTCTCTCTCTCCTAGAATTTCTCAGAGCACTTTGTATAGTCTTAAGCCCTTGGTACTTAGCATTTAGTTTGTATTATTACTTATTAGTGTGCATGTTACCCCCATCCACCAATATACAAGGTCCTTGAGAGAAGAAACTATGTCTCATTTCATTTTTTTCTAGCCCCAAAGCCTAGCACAGCACCCATGCATGTGGGAAGGGCTTAATAAATGTCTACTGAATTGCTCTGTCAGACCTCTGTAAGGGAACCCTGAATTTCCTTGTCAGGGTGGATGAGGCTTTTGGACACCGGGTGGGTCACTGCCATATGAGATGCTCTTATTGGCTACGACCTCATGGTCAAGGATGGGGGCTAATGAGGGATGTTACTGGGAGGGAGAAAGCCACAGATTAGGGATAAGGATGCCATCTGGCTGTTGGGGCATGTTCCTTGGTGATTTCTTGTCCTGTTTGTTTTTTCTCTGTTGGGGAAGAAGCAGTAGAAGCCTGAGCTCTTAGGGGAGGAGGGTGCGCCTAATCAGCTTAGGGAAGCCTGCCCAGGAAAGGACTAAGTTGGAGCTCCTAAAGACTCCCTGGAACCACCCATCTTTGGGGAAAAAAAGATGGAGGGCAGAAGCCACTGGTAGGGAACTTTTTTGTTTTATTATTTGTAGGGAAGTTGGAATGAAATGAATGGGTCATTAGATAAGGACTGCAAGTATTTTTTAACACAGAAATTTCTCTTGCAAGTTGAAGCAGTGATGCAATGGGAAAAGCACTGAATGAAGAGCCAAACTACTGGGGTTCCAGTTTAGGTTTGATGATTAACAAAAAAGTAGCTTCTTCATTTGTCTTGGCTCACTTTCCTCATCAGACAAATGGAGGGGCTAGGTTAGATGGTTTTGAAGGGGGTGATGGGGCTGGACCCTTGCCTTTCTGTGCCTTACAACTGAAGACGAGATTGTTGGTCACCATTGCTCACAGTGGGGGAAGGGGAAACGAGGAGGTCACTTACGTTGTCTCTCTGTTCAAAGTCCACAGAGCTGGAGACAGAAGTGAGGCGCTCGTAGCGGTCATGGCTGTCTGTCTGCATGGCGGAGGACATACTGAAAGGTGGGGGTTGGGGATGGGAGGAAGAAAAGGATTAGAGAAGAGATGCTTGATGCCCTCCCCTACCTCAGACAGGAGGGAAGATGCTACTACACCATAGCTCTGTGGGCAACAGAGAAAGGCAAAGCAGGGATATGGGGTGAAAGACAGGGATGGGGTGTTTCCTCTTTCCTTTTTCCCACTTGTCTCCTCTCTTTCTCAAGGAGGCGTGGGGATGCCTAGTACAAGATTGTGAACACAGTAGATAATCAATCAATGCTGCATGAATGAAGAGAATGAGGGTGGTTAGAAGGAAAGAGGGTAGGGGGAAGTCCAGGAGGTTGTTAGAAAAGGGCAGGGGCTAACCTTGAGGAAGATGATAGATGTGAGATGAGGCCAGGGCAGGGACTAAAGTGTAAGTTTATTTGGAATCAAATGAGCACGCTGAATTTTAATCATTTTGTTGTTTAGTTATTCCAGTTGTGTCCGACTCTGGGGTCATTTGGGGTTTTCCTGGCAAAGGTAATGGATTGGTTTGTCATTTCTTTCTTCAGCTCATTTTATAGATGAGGAAACTGAGGCAAACAGGGTTAAGTGACCTGCCCAGGGTCATGCAGCTACTAAGTATCTGAGGCTGGATTTGAACTCAGGAAGATGAGCCTTCCTGACTCCAGGCCCAGCACTCTGCCCACTGCCCCACCGAGCCCCCGAATTGTGATAACTTTCTATTTTGTGCTTGCAAACTACTTTCTTTGCAACCAGCCTATGAGGTAGGAAGTTTCAAGTATTGTTAACCCCCTTTCACAGATGAGAACGCTAAGGCCCAGAGAAGTTTAGTGACTCACCTATCATCATAGGATTGGTAAATGTTAAGAGCTGGAACAGTGCAAAGAGTATTGTGCTGAGAGTTCTAACTCTAACTTTCTGTGACTTGAGTTGTCTTATTCCCCAGGGTCTCAGTTACCTTATTCATAAAAGGAAGGGGGAGAGCTCAATGATCCCTCAGGTCCTTCCCAGCTCTTAGAAAGAGAAGCTGTCTTGGGAAAACAAAGTCTAAGAGGGAGGCAGAGGGATGGTGCCTAAAGCCTTCTGAAATCTGAAGAGGGTGACTGATCAGGGGAAGAGCCAACCCAAATACCCAAATTACTTTCTGCTCTGCTGCGCCATTTCTCCTCTGGAGTAATGCTTCTTGAGCAATATCATTTTCTCTTCTGTCAGAGAGGAGGAAAGGGCTGAAGGAGCTCTAAGATCTCTTCTAGCTCTGGCACTACTGAGAGATAACAGAAGGAAGGTCCATATATTCATCCCCACCTCACAGGGCTGATGTGAGATGTTTTTAACTTGTGAGACTGCTACAATAAATGTGGGTTATGTGATTATATATATGAGCTGTGAGTATGGGGAATGCAACGGTAAGAAATAGATTTGTGTTCTAACGGAGAGACTGAGGTTAGACATGAAAGAATCAGAGAAAGTAGAAGAAAAGTACTAGACCTGGAGTTAGGAGAGACCTGTGTTCAAATCCCAGCTCTAACACTTACTAGCTGTATGAGCATGGCCAAGTCATTTAACATCTCTGAACCTCAGTTTCCACATCTGCAAAATGGGAATAATAGTGTTTGTACTACCCATCTCACGAAGTGGTTGTGAGAACAGCTTAAAAGATACACACACACATATATATATATATAATATATATAAAACTGCCAAGCAGTTTCTGATGGAGTGGGGTAGGGGTGAGATACTCTGGACACTGGTCCAGCAGAGAAGGCAGCTGCACCAACTCCTGCATGACTTCTGGTCCTGACTAGAATTAAGGGGCCTGAATGGGGCAGCCTTTGGGATATCTGCATTGTAGTGTTAGGAGCTGCCCAGCAGGGGGCAGTGGTACCATTCTCATGAGAAACTGCAGCTTTTGTTAGCTTGGAAAGGACTCCCTTCTCCCCTGGTCCTGAGTCTGAGGGGAGGAGAGCTGGCTCCCAATTCCTATCCAGGAGTGGAGTGTTTGGGGGAGACATCTGCAGAAATGGCCCTTTACTCCTCTACTCTCCCCTCCCCGCCAGTAGTAGTAGTAGTAGTAGCAGCAGCAGCAGCAGCAGCAACAGCAGCAGCAGCAAAAGCAGCTTCTATCCTGTAAACAGAGACCAAGGCGAGGAAGCAGGGCCAGGATAGGGGTTGGGAGGAAGGTAGGAGCCGGTGCTCCTTGGACTATTCTGATCCTGCAGCTGGGGGCGGGTATACTTCCTGGCCACCAGGCCAAAGAAGTTAGGAGGGAACCCTGGAATCTAAAGAACAGGGACTTAGAGGGAAGGAAGCCACAGGGAACCTCTTTCTTGTCTCTGCAGTTGAGGGTGAGTTTGAGTGTATCCAGGTAGGAAAGGTCTGATGTCCAGTGGATCTTCTTTTTTATTCTCCCTAATAAAAAAATCTAGAAGACTGTCCCAGCCCCAGGCTTGTAATACTTTTGACGTTCAATTCTGGGATTGGGTAGGTCATGAGCATGTGTGTGCATGTGTGTGCATGTGTGTATGTATTATATATGTGTGTGCATAAAACCCAGAGACAAGTTGAGGAAATCCCTGCTTTGCAAAGCATACCGCCTGAGTTAATCCCGAAACCACCACGAGACTGCAGAGAGACAAACTGCAAAAGAAAACATCAAAGTGGCAAGAGATGAGAAGTGAGAAAGCAAGGGAGCAAGGGAAGATGGTTTGCAGGGGAAGAGAGGGGCTGATGCCCCACGTACTATTCCTGCTCCACTCGGTCTCTCTGTTGGCGTCGCAGCCTGAGGACAGAGAATAGAGAGCATTAAGGACTGCAGGCGAGGGACTGGCAGCTTCCATTCCAAGACCCTCCTCCCCAGTAAGTACTACCTTCTAACTGAAGATCACTTCTTACTGCAGTACTTTCCCCCAATGCACAAGTACTTTCCCTAATGCACATGCCCCTATCCAAAAAAACAACAACAGATATGGGAGGGGTAGGAGAACAGCACAGTCATACTCAGGAGGAAAAGAGAAAAATGAGGGGACCTCAAGGTGGGAAAGGCATAGGTTTAGAAAATAGGGATAACTCTTGTCTCTGTCTCCTCCCTCCCCTCTCCTCCATCCTCACCTGTCAACATCGGTAACCAAGGCCAGTCGTCCATAGTCCCAGGCCACCTTTCGCAGGACAGAGAACAGGAACAGCAACAACTGGTGCAAAGGACATAGGGAAGAGATTGGCAAAACTAGGGGTTCTGCACATCCTCTATATGGAAAGGACAATGTTTAAAATTTAGGGGTCTCGGAGTTTAGGATAAGTGGGAGGTCCAGATAAGATGGGGTCTGATGCCAGAGATGTGAGTTGGGTATATTATTAGCAGGTGAGGGAAGGAACAGGGGCATCCCTTAGTTACATGTGAACAGGAAGGCTGCGGCTTTTGTTAGGAGGTCTGCAGCTGGAATAGGTATTTGTATATTGGTGAGGAGTGGTGCCAGAACTATGTGTATCCCTCATGATGCTATGGGGTTGGAGCTAGGGTGGAGACTGGAGGGAGTCTGAGCACTCACAAGAAAGCATAGGAAATCAAGTGCAAGTACTGTAGGAATTCCCCCAAAAGGCAGCCCTTGGAGTACAGTGCTTCTGATCCGAGCTTTGTAACAGTAATCCTTGGTTTCCGAGGAGTTGTTGGCTGTCGAGTCGCCCAGCGTAAAGGGCATCGTGGCTGCTATTGCAGCATCGTCCTCCTGAAGTTAGGGAAGAAAAGGGTCAGCTAAAGGTCTTGAGGTTCACTTCCTTTCAACCCCATGGCCTTTGGGGGCAGTATAAGTGAAAAGAAAGGGGTACTTTTAGTCTTCAGTCTAGGGAAACCAGTGGAATGGTATAGGCAGACTGAGGAACTCTACGAATGGAAAGATCTGGCCAGGGAAGACAAGGACTTGTTGAGGGGACAGTGTCCTCTTGAGATGTAGTCTGTCCCACAGTAAGACCCAGAGAACTGGGTTCAAAGTCACTTTTTCTCCCCCTTGACAAGAGCAGGACTCAAGTTCCTGGCTCTCCAGTTCTCCTTTTCTTCTTTCAATTCCTTCTCACCCCCCTGTCTCTTAAGGTCATGCTGTGTTTGTCCTTCACTCTCGAAGAGGACCATGACATCAGGATGAAGACATGACTTGCAGCTGACTCTGATTTGAGTGAAGGATGGCTGTCCAAGGTCACCAACCTCACTTTCTTCTCCTGAGCCCTCTGGGTTCAGTGGCCTGATATTCATCAGGAATGAATGAGATGGCCCAGGATGCCCTTTCAGGCTAATTTCTTGTCACATTCTCACTCTGAGTGAGATATACCCATTCAATGAATAAGTTTCTTTAAGTTACCCAAGGGATGGTCCCTTTAATAATAATACTAAAAACATCAAACTAGGAAGGGAACACCCTCAGGATTCCTGGGTAAAAGAGACAATTACTATTTAGTTGTTACTTCTAAGGCCTAGACCCTTGCTAGAAGTAGTACAAGAAGGAGCTGAACTGGGCTCTCAGAATAGCTGCAAAGGGGATGGATGGTGATGTTAAGTGGAGGAGATGGGGGGTAGCTGCCTGTAGTAAGATACAATGAGTCAAGGAAGGCAATCTATTCTGTTTGCACTAAAGGGCATCATTTCTCTACAAAATTCCTGCTCATCACAGTGTGGAGGTGATTGGGTTTGAAGGCTGTGATAATGTAGCTGGGACTTGTGTTAAGCTATTAAGGCTTCAAGTACTGCCTAATTATGGTTTATATATATGTGTATGTAAGAGAGTTTCACTATCTGGAGAGCTGACCACTAAGCAATTCATTATTTTGGCCAGTAGAACTAGAGAAGACCTAATGAAGGTGTTTCACTCCATCTGCAAGGGTGGAGAGTGTAGCCACTTTCATGAAAAGACTGGTATCATTATAGACTAGGTGTTACATGAAAAATAAAGGGACTGAACGAAAAGACCCCTTTTAGCTCTAAAATTTCTTGTTGATTCATTTATCCAAAAAATATTTACTAAGCACCTACAAACATGCAAGACAGAGTGTTGGGTACTATAATACATTTAAAAGGCATCAACAAAAATGGATGACTAGCCTAACTTGATACTTCTCTAGGTTTCTTGCTCCCCACCCCCTATCCCTGTTAAGGAAGGGTGGGGAGTCTAGGTTTCAAGTGGCAGTATGGATTTCTGGGTCTGGTTCACCAGAGTACCTCTATGAACAATCATAGAGATGGAAGGACTCTGGTAACATACTAAGTCCTGGGCCCTAGTCCTTCTTCTCCCCTCTCCTCTTAATCCAGCTCTCTCAAGCGGGCTCCTGCTGAGCTATGTTTTCTACAGAGGGGCCACATAGAAAATCACACAATTGTAGTTTCCAGGGACTTCAACTACTTCATCCAATACAAACCAGAAGAAGAATCTTCACCATAACATACCTAATGCTTCTGTCTAAAGACCTCTACTGAGGAAGAACCCATCACCCCTGAACAACACATTCAATCTATGAACAGATCTAAATGTTAGGAAGGTTTTTAAATATATCATGTAAAAATTTGTATCATTGTTTACTTAGCCATTCACCAACTGTTGAATGTTCAGGTTGTTTACAATCCTTTGCAATTACATACAGTGCTGCTATGTACATAGATATGTATTTATATAAAGAGAATGGTCTTTATGCTGTCTTAGGATATATTTCCAATAATATGATTACTGAGTAAATGGCTAGGATTATTTTTATGAACATCTTTATTTCTTAAAGCTTATAAACTTGAAAAAAAATTCTTTTCTTCCTGTCGTCTTCTCTCCATCTACAGACTACAGTTCCCGGAATGCTAAGCTTCTTTCAAAGAGCAGGGCTGTCTGAGAATGCCACACCCTCTACTAAGCTGCACTATTGGTGGACCACAGGGGAGTGGGAGGTTTTAAGCTGTACTCTCCCCAATAATGCCCTCAGAGGGTAGAAGGGGGTTATCTGCCAAGGAGACAATAAAATGACACTCTCCACCTCCCCCCCCCCTTTTTTTTTAAACTCCAAAGGCCTGGTTTCACCTCGGTTATTTATAGACCTCCCTAAGCTCCCTCTGGGAAGTATGTTAGGGTGGGGCAGATAGTACCCCAATCCTAAGAGAAAGAGCCCAGCCAATCCTTGGCCTAGGCACCTGGGCTGTAGAAGAGCCTGGGGAATGGGAGGCAGCAGCTGCAGCCTAGTCCCCAAGAGGTGAGGGTTGGAGGGGGCATCGACCCAAGGCTGGAGAAGGCCCTAAGGAGGCCAAAGTAGCAGCTTCTTTGCTGTCCCTCCTCCCTCTTCACACTTACTAACTCGATAGCTTCCCAAGAGGGGTCTCTCTGACTAGATGAGGAGACTGCTGGGGACCTGGGGACAGGAACCGCCTAGACGAAGGCCAAACAACAAACGCAGGGGCGTGGCCGTGACTGAGAGAGAAGGCAGCCATGACTCAGTGGGATCTCTGGCTCCCTCACTCTAACCCCCTTGTCTTTCCCTGGGGGTTGCCTATGTGTGGAGGGCAAGAAATTTCCCTGACCCAACAAACTGGGGGTTGTTGTAGAAGGGGAAGTGGTAATGTATTTGAAGTTCATAGGATCATTAGAAATCAAATAGTTGAAATCACTCTCATTTTAGAGAGTAACAAATCAAGGAGCAGAGTAAGGAAGGGTTTGGTGTGAGATCACACAGGTAGTAATAAGTAGAACAGAAATTCAAATTCCAAATTCAGGATTCTTTCCACCACACCATATAGGGAAATTCAGGAGGGAAGTAGTAGGAAAAGGGGGAGCCAGTTAAGAGAGACCATGTGGAGGTGTATCTGAGTAAATAGGTGAGACTACCTCCTCTTTCTCAGTGCCTAGGTAAAAGCCCTGTGCATTTAAGAGCAATGAACAAATGCTTATTGAATTATTGAACAAATATTTTGAGTGTATGGGTATGTAATGCCAATCCTGGTGTGACGATGCAACATATATCAATTGTGGCCTCTCAGATAGGTGTATCTCTGTCTCTGCCGTGTTGTATACTTGGGGAGTTGTGCATGTTAGGAACCTTGGTGTGTAAACAAGTGCCCAGGAGACTGTAACTGTAAGTCAGGGGTACAGTGTAGGTTCAAAGTCCCTCTTCATACTGAAACAATCCCCTTTACTCCAGAGGTGCTTGCAATACCCCTCTTCTCTTGCACCAATGGTACACTTTGTGGTCAAGACACAAAGACAAAAACCCCCTCAAGCTCCAATTTCCTGTCTCCCTTCCATTTCAGGGGAGCTTGGCAGTTTGTGTGGCACTGCCTACTCCCATTCCTAGGCAAGGGACCTTCATGACCTAACCACTCAACCAGGGTGAGCAAGTAAGAGTCATGACAGCTGCTTTGTTAGTTCAAGGAACTGAAACTGAAAAGGACCTCCGCTCCAGTGTTATTCTAGCTATCATCATTGCAGAGTCAATGAAAGTGGGGCAAATGAGCAGAAGGAAGGGAAAAATGTCAAAGGTGACTAAGGGGGCAGAGGAATAGGTTTTATGCAGTTTAAGATTTTAAAGAGCACTGGAGAAGAAGAGTTCACATTTATATAGCACTGTATAGTTTATGAAGAACTTTATACATATTATTTCATTTGATATTTACAATGATCCCATGACTAGAGATGATTTCCAAGTTCCTTCCTGTCTAGCTCCTAAATCCTATGGTCCCAAGTTGGTTTTGTAGGTGTTATTATCTGCATTTTACAGAAGAGAAGATCTAGGTTTAGAATGGTTAAATCACTTGTCCAAAGTAAAACAGCTAGTAAAGAGCAAAACTAGGAACCTTGGTCTTGTGATATCCAAACCAGTATAATTTTCATTATAGCACAATGCTTCTACAAAAGATCAGAGTGGAATTCTTATGATGGGCAGCAACTTTTCTCATTGTACAGGGATGCCAGTGGAGTCAAGATTTTCCTCTAGTTTGACTGAGATGCTTAACTTAAGTTGTCAAAGGGCTTATTTTCAAGCCAATTCAGGGTTTTGCTATTGTAAGGTGACAATAGGAAGGGAGAGGGTTACAGCTTAAAATTTATTATTGTAGAACTGCAGGGGAAATTGTAATTTAGGATTTGTAATTACAGTCAGATAGTATATTCCATCAGAAGGATACCTTGGTTTGTAGATGGGAGACCAGTGCTCTGGTTTTAGTTAGGTGACTCTGTGACCTTGGACAAATCCCTAACCCTCTCTAATACTCAATTTTTCTGTTGATAATACAGAAACATCTTTGCCTTAGGCAGAAGTGTCCTAGAAAGGATAAAACTTTGAGAATGGACCTGAAAAGTAAATGTAATGTAAAAATGAAAAAGATTATTTATTATCAAAGTAACTAGAAGAGAGGACGGAATAAGCATTTTATATAGCATCTACTATGTGCCAAGCATTGTGCTTTACAAACATTATCTCATTTTGGTCCTTACAACAACCCTCGGAAGTAGGATCTGTTACCATCCCCATTTTATAGTTGAGGAAACTGAGGCAAACAGGTGAAGTGACTTGTCTAGGATCACAAAGCTAGCATGACCAAATACGAGCTCAAGTCTTCCTGACTCTAGGCCCAGTTCTCTATCCACTGCACCAATTAGCTGCCTTGGTGGTGATGGTATAAAGTGTTCTCTAGATCCTCCAGTTCTCCCTCTGGAAAATATCTTTTTTAACCTCCAACTTCTCTATCTTGTAGAACTTCAGCGTTTACGCAGGTGGTACACACATCTATCAAGTGTGGCCATCCATGACTCAGGGTTTATTTGCTTTGAGGGTAAATTTCCCCCACCAGGAAGTCCTCCCTGGATTTAAAGTACATGCCACTTCAAGTTTTTAGCCATAGAAAATAGCTACCATAGGTAGGTGGTATTCTTCCAAGGAGACTGAGGATGGTGTCTAGTTCTAATTTAGCTTTTGCTTTCTTAAGAGAAACTTTGTGGCACAACAGGGGACTTATTATTGTCAGGCTGTTCAGTAAAAAAATAAAAATAAAAACTACAATAAACACAAAACCAGAAGGGTTTATTTTGGGGCTGCTTAAGTCAAGATATCGGTGACTATACTTATTCTGAAAATGTGGCTTAGGGTCTTTCCTGTGCTAGCATTTCTTTGGGGCTTTCCACCAGAGCTGTTTCCAGATCCACTATTTCCCTTTTGCCTTTCAGTTGCATCTGAGTGATGGTGGAGCTGCTCAGGACCAGAGAGGAAGCCAGTGTAGTATAATGAAAAGAGCTCTAGCCTGGGAACCACAAGACCCGGGCTCTAGCCACTAATTAGCTGGGTGACCTTGGCCAAGTCACTTTGCTTTATCCATCTTCTCTTCTGTGAAAATGAGAGCTTCCAGCTAGAATGATTATCTTAAAAGTCTCTTCTAGCACTGAATGGCATGCTGTGTTTCTATAACCTAGGAGAGTATACCATAGGGGGATGCCAATGTATCACTTACCCTCTATCAGGGAAATACAGGTTGGACTACAGGTCCCAGCATGCAATATTTTGGGCATGCCAGGGCCTGGACTCTCATGCCACCCTAGTGCCCTGGAGGGCAGCCATGCCAACCTTTTCTTTCCACTCAGAGTAGGGAGGAGAGGGAAGGCAGTGCTCCTCAGCAATCGGGTAGAAACTCCCTACTCCAGTACCTCAGTGTTCATGTAACCCTCTGAGTTGGCATCAGCAACCTTTCCTTAGTGGGCAGAAGCAAGGGTACCACCTCCCTCCCAAACATATTCACAAATACTCTTTCTGGGATACTCGAATAACCAGAATTGTGGCTGGGCATCCCCTGCGGATGCCAGGCCTATGCTCGCAACGACCCGGGCAGGTGGCAGCACCAAGGACAGCCAGGCTCCACTTCCCCCACCCCCCCACTGACCTCTCTCCATTCCCCGACACCCCGGTGGCCTTCACGCAGGACAAGGGGCAGTAGCCTATCCTCACTAAATCCCAGCCTCAGGCAGACAAGCAGCGCCTTGGGACGAGTCTGGTTCCCCTAGGCCCAGGCTCCTAACTAGCCCCGGTCCAGCCTAGATCTTCCCACTGCCCTCGCCACCGAGCCTCCGGCCAGGGCCGGGAAGAAGGCTGCATGGTGCTGGGTGGAAGCACACTCACGACACGGACACGCTCACAACAGCCGCCCCCCACTCCCGAGCTCGGGCCCCCGCTCGGGGCCAGGGGCACGGAGCGATCATCCCGCAGCCCGGGCCCGGCGCAGGGAAAGATTCCACTCGTGTGCGTGTGTGCGCGCCAGCTCGCGTGTTTGGGGGGGGCGGCGGCAAAATCCACGGAGTCCATCGGATCATGCGACATCGTTCCCTCCTCTCTCCACCCCGCCAACAACACAAAAACAACCTCAACACCCGCCCCCGACAACGACAAAAAACCACCCCGGACCACGGAACTAAAGGAGGGGAGGGGGACGACATCCGGACCCCGGTGAAAAGGGCGGGCGAGGGGGAGGGGGACGGAGCCCTGGGGGGCGCATCGTGGGGGAGGGGGCACACACCTGGACTGGGCAGGTGGGGGCCCCCCGAAGGCTGGATGCCCAAGGGCGGGGGCTGAGCACAGTGCGGGGCACCTCTGGATCCCCGGGGGGTCGGGAGGGTCTCCGATTTTAGGCTAGGGAAGGTTTTCGGGAATAGAGGGTGGGGGCGCGAGAAGGGGTCGCCTACTCACCCTCGGGCGCAGACTCGGCTCCCGCTCCGAGGCTCAGGTCGGGGCTCGGGTCGGGGCTCGGGGCCGGGGTGGGCGGGGGTGGGGGGAGGGGGTGTCGCTGGGCAGCTCGGGCTCGGGGCTCCTGAGGCGGCCGCGGCTCCCGGC